>ML790457.1:413336-425146 GCA_009831015.1 Picea engelmannii | reverse complement strand
AGTTGGATTGTTAAATTAAAAATAACCTCCTTTAGGACCTAGTGTAGGATGGATGCCTTGAGTTTTTCATCAAATTTAGGTATCTGTCCCACATCTCTTCTTTTATCTTATTTATTATTTCATTTGGAATCAATAAATTCTTTGGGGATTTCTCACGTAGCTCGATTCTACAAAATTTGAAAGAGAAAATGGGTAGGCTCTGTGCAAGGGAGAGGGGGAAGATCAGCCGAGAGATTTGTATGGTTATGTTTGAGAAAAAAAATTATTGTATAGGTATATCCATGATGTAAAGGGGAGAGGGAGAGGAAATATAGCCTAGAAGAGAGAAACCAACCCCCTAAGAAAATTTTTCTCAAATGATCGGTAAAAAAATAGGCTTGGGAATGATCAAAACTAAAAATGTGCAATTTTTTTTTTTTAAATTAAATTTCCTAGGATAGGATAGGAAAATTAATTCACTTTTGGGAAAATACAATCTAGCATTCAATATTGACTAACTCCTCTATTTTGAAAACAATTTTGAGGTCAAATTTGTTGAAAAATGCATAGAAATGGTGGGATATACTCAGATTTGGTTAAAACTTGAGTGGTTTTCCATATATAATTGTACACCTAGAAGAGAAGTGGGGCATAAAGAATATATCTATTGAATTATGATGCAAAAAAATCCATATAGAATTTATGCAAGGAGATATATCTTGGTAACTATCTCTAATACTATGTTAGATCAGGAAAAAATGTAATAACATACACCAATTAATATAACTAGCCTAATCACCTTTGCAAAGCATTAGATAAATCTATAAATTGAGAACGAAAGAAAGAAAGAGACAAGAGATCCAAGGTTTACATGATAAAACCCCAAGGCGGTGACACATCCATGGAAGTTGGTCTTCTATTCTTAAGGTAAACTATCCAATGTTGCATTGCAAGAGCACACTGAAGTATGGAGTTCATATGGGATCCATGCAACTCTCAACGATATGATTGATCTATCCTAAGGACCCATAGGGTCTAGGGTAATGATAAATAGAATAACTCTCTCTCTCTCTCTCTCTCTCTCTCTCTCTCTCTCTCTCCCCTAAAGGGTCTCATTCACCTCGATTATATATGAGAAGGTTAAAGGAGAACAATTGTCATGATGCATATGGGCTAAACCATTTTTACAAGATGGATAATTATTGAAGAATAACTGTACAAAATGGCATGTACATGAGATCACTAGGAAATCATTAAGATGTTCTAACATTCATGATGCATCAAAACCCTACAAACATGTTTGATATCTTGAGGATCCAGAATATATTAATCTCTAGAATGATTCCACTCTCTTAAGCTAAAAATTCAGAAAATCAAAACGACCAAAGTAAAGAAAAATATTCTCTTGACAAAGTAGAAAAGGGTTGGAATAAATAAAGGTGCCAAAGCTAGACTAGATTGGATCAACCATCCCCTCTCCACAACACCAGAGAAGAAAAAAAAAATCAAAGAGGAAATCCCATATGTCAACACAAAAAGAGCATCAGGGGCTAAATAGAGCCCAAAGAAATAGACCTTTCCCAAATAGAGGTGCCACACTAGATAATCAAAATTGGACCTCATCCATAATTCCCTTACAAGATGATAATACCAAGGGGGAATAGAGATGCATAGCCTGAATAGAAACAAAGAAAGATATTCCATAATCTCTCCCATTGAATATACAACCATAGAAAATACCTCCTATATAACCAAGAGTAGACAAAGATTCTTGAAATATGATGAGAGAGGATGATCACTCTATTTCTCCATGTAAAGAAATACCAAATGGGATAAAAACTTACCCTTGAAACTGAACACGAAAAACAGAGACCTACCATCTGAGAGAAGGAACAATTATAGTCATCAACAAAGTGCTACAACCAATGGACCATCCAACTAACAATCAACCCACACCACACCACACAAGGATTAGTCCCACCTTGCATAATTGAGAAGAGGGAAGGAGGTGAAAAATAAATCCAATCCCAAGACAAATTCATGAAGTAGTGTGTGACATTGATACTTGGAGTTATAGTCCACATTCTTAACACCTTCCTATCTTTAATGCTAGCTTCAAATACTATAGTTTCCATATCCATGTAAAACATGGAATGGGTGGTCTTAAGGTATGATCTAAAGACTTACAACCCCATTTCTCTTAATTTTTCCTTGTGGTTGTATAGTTACTTTATTATCCAAACCATCTTCCCCCTCATTGTTCTCTCTCAATATGTGATAAAAGGATATTTTGGCCAACTTCTTTGAAATATTTGTGACTCTAGAGAGAATCAAAGTGTTGGCCCTTGACCAAGTTTTGAGGAACACTTGGTCATAATTGATCGTTTTTGTACTTTGACAGTCTRTCAAAGATGGAGCGTCAGGCGAAGCAGAGATCACAAGATCTTGGTCCACTTTTGGGTACCTTTTAGGGTTTTGGGTTAATGTAATGGGAAAGGGATGTCGGCCTGTGGGTTTACCCACTCTTAGGCCCACTTTTGTAATGTATAAATAAAAGGATAGGAAACGTAAGAAGTAGTAGATGTGATTTCTTAGTGCAATTGGTAGTGCATCTATGTGATGTCGAATAAGTTCTATGTGCAAGTTGTGTAAGGCTTGCAAGGCTAAGTGAAAGTTATTGTGTGGTTGATATAGAAAGCTAAGTGTTGTAACTCAAGGAAGAAGGATCTAGCGAGTTGCATAGATCTCTTGTACTATGTGAAGAAGGGTTTTAGAGGCTTTGTGCTTGTAATATATTGAAGACGATAATAAAGAAGAAGATCTTGTGGACGTAGCCCCAGGGTGGGGGTGAACCACGTAAATCTATGTGTTATGCTCTGTGCTTTGGTTCAATGTGTTTGTATTTTCTTATGCTATTTGCTTTGATATATCCACTTACGCTATGTGCTTCTTAGATATATGTGATTGTTAGATCTGATGTGTATGAGGATTCTTAGTGTTGATCTACTAGATCTGATCTGGGTTACTATGGTTAAGTGTTGAAATACTGTAAATATGAGTATTCACCGCGAAGCTCTGTGTTGTTTGTGAAGTATAATAAGGGTTAAATATTGATGAATGATCTATGCTAAGTGCCCTGTAAAAGGTATAATCACATATCTGTGTCCTAGCTAAGGTTGCAGACACCTGATTCTTGTAACCACCCCTGCCTCTACCTCGGGTGAGACTTCATCTGCTTCACAGGTGTTGCTGAAAGGGACGATAGTTATGGATTTGTTTTTGCGCTCTTGAGAATTGAACCCTTGGTATTCCCCTATGCCAACAAATGCTTCTTTTGTCAGGACTGAAACTATGATTGTTGGGAACTGAGGAAGAAGAAACTTTGTGCATAGATCTGTTTCCCTAGTGCACAATTTCTTACCCAACCTATGAAGCTTTGTGCCAGGAATAAGGTCAAATCTGAAAAAAGGAAGATCACATATGAAGAAAAGAAGCGAGATCTGAACGCTATGTGCTCTAAGAAAAGTAAAAGTGGAATTTTTTGAAGAAAGAGGTCATATCTGCAAAAAAGAGGTAAGATCTATAAGCCTTGTGCTCTAATAAAGGTAAGAATAGTTAAAAGTTTTTAGATATGAAAGATTTGTGCTCTGTAGAAGTAAGATAAGTAATTTTTTTTTGTTTCTAGAGAATGGATCTAGGTATGTTTGATAGATTATGTCCTATATTAAAACCTAGGTCATTAATAGATGAAAGAAAGTTTGATATGAATAGATCTGATAAGTATGTTATACCTATGCATAGAAAGAATGTTTGGACTAACAAATGGGTGCAGGATCCTAGAAAGAATTTTTTGTAGGCTAGCTACCATGATCCTGGTGCGCAGTAAAGAAGAATTTGGGGATCCTTTAAGAGAAAGAGAGGATTGACCCTATGTTACAGTTGCAGAAAACCAGGCCATCTAGATAAGGAATGCCCCGGTGGAAAACCCAGTTGTCTCTGTTGCAAGTATTTGGACCATGAAGTATTGGATTGCCCTAAATGATTTTCAAGCTTGAAATAATGAATCTACATGAAGATAAACCTAATACAGCCCCAGAAATAGAAGAACCCTAGAAAGAATCAGAAAAAGTATTAATAGAGATGAAAGAAACTCTGAATGGTCATAAAGATGTCAGTTTATTAGAAATTTTCAAAGAAAAAGATAAAATCAAAGTAAGAATACGATACTTCGACATAGACTGTGTTCTGGATGAGGAAATAAAGGTGAATTTATGACAGAAAGAACTTGGGAAACCCTGGGGAAACCTGTTATGATTCCTTCATTAGGAGGAGTAAGCTTGTTTAAAGGAAAATGTGTAACCCTATGTGGAAGGATTACCTAGATACCTCTGAACATCAATGGAACGTCAATAAAGGAAGAATTTGAAGTTATCAAGTTTATTGAGAACAATGCCCCATTTCTGGCTTTGTTAGGCAAAACCTGGATTGAGAAATACTGGATCTGAAGAAATGAAGAAAAGGAAACCCTAGAAAAGAAGAAGCAAGACCTAATAGATTTTATGACTAGAAAGACCGCCTACTTGATGGAAGAATAGGGTAACGGATTGAATCTATTTGACACCAGGGACTTGGATGTCAAAGTTGTAAGAACACTAGAAGAACCATAGAGGACTGAAATGAACGTTCCAAAGGATGAAGAAGTATTTCCCTTGAATCTGAAAAATGAATATCGACAGCACGAAGTAACTATGTCTGAAGGGGATAATAATTAGAATGGTAAAAGGATCACTGAGACGAAGCTCACCAGAAGAAATGATAGAAATCTAAGTAAGAAGAAAGCCCAGATCGAAAGATTACAAAAGGTTCGAAAGGGAGCCCCGCAGAAGGAAAAATTGAATAATTTGAGCTTCGTCGAGATAGGAGAACAACGACATAGGGAAATTCACCGTGGTGAAGCAATATAGTCATTGGAAGTCAATATAATTGTTCGACTGCTACTCCAAATGGGTCAGAAAATCATTGATGGCTCACTACCAGACCGTTAGACCATGCCATAAAGGACAGAACAAGAGTTAATGAAGCTTTATACCCGTTGCAAGAAAACCATTACTAAAATTATTGTATATCCCGTCATGCCAAAGAACACTTTTTCCAATTGAGAATTTTGACCTCACAGCCTTGATTAAGATTGTCCAGCGATCCTTCCAACCTTACCTTCTTCCCTATTACAACACCTATGATACTTTGAGAACCCGAGATATTGATCCTAAGCATATATGTCTGATGAATTTAGCGCAATTGAAGAATCTGTAAGAGAGGTACTTTCTATCCTCAAAGCCGAGAGAGTCATGTCAGAAAGAGGATTGTCTACATGTTTATAGGAATCATCGATGAGAGGAGTGCAATCCTCCCCATCAACTACTCAAGCAGGAACATCATGGGCCGACGCAAAAAGAAGAACCAAACATAAAGACAATCTGGCCAACATGAAGTTGGTTCCATCCATATTACCTTCTTACATACCACCTCTGAGCAGTGTGATCAACAAAGACAGTGTGCCTAGAGACTTGGAGTACACTCTAGTCACTGTGTACCTGCCAAAATGGATACGCACAGTTCGCGTAGATCAAGACAAGGTTGCAGCATTGAAGTTTAGTGACTTCAACCTGGGTGACCAGAAGGTTTATGGCATGCTCGCTCCTTATAAATATTTGACGAAGACAAAGGGAAATAATGTGAATATCATCCCTCATCAATGGACGATGAACCTCACGTAATCCACTCTACTCAACGTTATGAAGATACCGCACTTCGGTAGACACTAGGAGGTGAATTCTTGTGTGAAGCTGCCATTGGCAAGTTACCATGGAGGATACTTATGGTTGAACCATCGCATAACATTTGATCTAGTGTTGATCAACCAGATCACCCAACTTAGCAAGCAAGGCCCTGATCCCCACTATTACTATCCAGGAAAGACCGTGGATCGCGCTCTTGCTCAGAAGATCAAAGAATCCTATGGCGATGTTGAGAAAGGTGTGTGAGGCTACAAGGTAGCTTCTATTGAAATTGGTGCAGTGCGCCTCGCCTGTCAAGTGATCAGGGGGAAGTTGGTACGCAAGAATCGACCCACACAAGTATCTGGATTTGTAGTTGACCTTGCAGGGAAGTGCGCAAAGGGACTACAGATGAACCGGGCAAAGTACTTGGTGAATCAACTAGAGATTGACTGTAGAGAAGCCCAAGATCAAGGGCATGAATTCCTTTTTATCTGGCTCTTAATACTTATAGCTTTCATTGCATGGGAGCTACCAGAAGGTGCAACATTTACAGACATCGACCCCTTCGAACCATTGGCCACAAAGTTTAGTAAACTATGGTACTCGAATGATATGAACAAGAAGTGGAAGTCAAATGCCATTTTCCATAACTACTACACCCATTTGAAGCTCTCCATCCAATCTGAGCCGTGCATGACCCCAAATAATTCACATAGTTTTTTACCCTTGATGAAGTTTAGCACATACCTCCATTTCATATATATTACAACACGCGCTAATGAGCACAAGGAACAACTTCAATATTATTGTAAGCTAACAAATGACAACCTAGAGGAGATCACCGAGGAATGTTTGGTGGACCTCCTTATCTCAGCAAACCCTGCAGAAATGTTCAACATCGACAACCTAGAAGTTGTGCAGAATACACCTAGGCCTAGTACGACAAAGAAAACAAAGAAGACAAAGAAGGATGAGGAAATCCAGGATGTAGACAACAGATCTGTAAGAACTGCATCCATTACACCAGAGCAAGGAGGTAATGGCGAAGACTTAGAGGAAGTCGAACAGAGGCCAGGAGACAAAGTAGAGATCATAAAGAAAAGGAAGGGTTCACCTCTGGAACCTTCTTCCTGGAAGAAATCAAAAACACCCGTGACTAAGCTGAAGACCACGCTCACTCCAGTTGACTTCAGTTTTCTCATCGCATCTATGAACAAAGCCATAGAAGAGATAATAGAAAAGAAGGAAGCTAAGAAAGAGATAATGTACTATAGAATCAATATTGAGCTCTAAGGAGTACAACAAGTTCTCCAGACTATCCACGCAGTCTCCTCTGCGGCCCTGCCAGAAGGAACAACAAAAGAGGGAGATGAACTAGTTCAACTCTACAATATTGCTGACACAATCGAAGTACACCTTGAGAAGGCATAGGAAGAAATAGTGTAGGCCACCCAAGCCTTAAAGCAAGCACAGGAATAAATAACACAGGCCACCCAGGCCTTAAAGCAAGTATAGGAATAAATCATCGAGCAACGCCAAGTTGCGCAATAAGAGAAGGATGTTATCCAAGTGAAATTTGAAGAAGACAGAGTGAAGATCCAAAAAGAGAAAGAGAAATTGCTCACAAAGTAGATTGGGATTGAAGAAGTAGTAAACAGAGCATTTCACTCTATGACCGGCTTAGAAAAGAAGTGGAAGAACCCATAGAATGCCAAGTGATGAAGCTTGCTGAAGTTATTCAGAAAATTCAATAATGAGTCGTGGACTTAGAGATTTAGACCATACCACAAACCCCACGAGAAGTGCACGACTAGCGAGAAATAACTACCTGGATCACTGTTGAAAGGATGAAAGCACTCACTGAGGAATGCAAACAATTAAGTAGCAGAAGTGCGCAGATCTACGAGAACCTAACCAAGAGCCCATAATTTCTTAAATTAGAGTCATTGCTCCAAGAGGCGAAGTACGACACCAAAAAGATACAGGTACAGTTGAAGGACCTGTCACCCATAGAGAGAATGAAGAGGTTTCCAGAGCAACGCACAACCCAACAACAGATTCACACACTTCAGAGTAAAGTAATGGAAATCTCTCAATGACTTCAACCAGTGCAAGAAAAGGCATGCCAACTGTTCACTGAATTTGAAAGACAAGGAGTAGAACTTGAATAGGTTGTGAATATAATAGAACAAAACCTAGAAGGGCTAGTGAATGAGGCACTCATCTAGGAGTTTTCCGAGCAAGAGGAAGTAGAAATGTGGTAGGTCGAAGCAGCTCGAGCCAAGCTCGAGGAATTTGAAGCAGAATTGGTCAGACCTAAGTGACTCGGGACGAGTCGCAGGTGAGTGTTGGGGGCCTCTTAGCCCTTCACCAAGTTTTGAGGAACACTTGGCCATAATTGACCGTTTTTGGACTTCGGTAGCCTGTCAAAGATGGAGCACCAGGCGAAGCAGAGATCACGAGATCTCGATCCACTTTTGGGTGCCTTTTAGGGTTTTGGGTTAATGTAATGGGAAAGGGATGTCGGTCAGTGGGTTTACCCACGCTTAGGCCCACTTTTGTAATGTATAAATAGAAGGATAGGAAATGAAAGAAGTAGTATATGTGATTTCTTAGTGCAATTGGTAGGGAATCTATGTGATGTTGAATAAGTGCTCTGTGCGAACTATGTAAGGCTTGCAAGGCTAAGTGAAAGTAACTGTGTGGTTGATATAGAAAGCTAAGTTTTGTAACGCAAGGAAGAAGGATCTAGAGAGTTGTGTAGATCTTTTGTCCTATGTGAAGAAGGTTTTTTGAGGCTTTGTGCTTGTAGCATATTGAAGAAGATAATAAATAAGAAGATCTTATGGACGTAGCCCCAATGTGGGAGTGAACCATGTAAATTTGTGTGTTATTCTCTATGCTTTGGTTCAATAAGTTTATCTTTGCCTATGTTATGTGCTTTGATATATCCACTTATGCTCTATGATTCTTAGATATATATGATTGTTAGATATGATGTGTATGAGGATGATTAGTGCTATTCTATTGGATCTTATCTAAGTTACTATGGTTAAGTGCTAAAATACTGTAAATCTGAGTATTCACCGCGAAGCTCTATGTTGTATGCAAAGTATAATAACGGTTAAATATTGATGAATGATCTATGCTAAGTGCCCTGTAAAAGGTATAATCATAGATCTTTGTCCCAGCTAAGGTTGCAGACACCTGAGTCTTGCAACCAACCCTGCCTCTACCTCGGGTGAGACTTCATCTTCTTCGCAGGTGTTGTCGAAAGGGCTAGTAGTTAGGGATTTGTTGGTGCACTCTTGAGCGATGAACTCTAGGTCTGCCCCTATGCCAACACAAATCTATCTCGAAGTCTTTCATAGGTTCCTGAATGGATAATTCCTTTATGAAAATGCTTGTATCTCCTAAAACTACCAAGTCTCTTATTCCCAATCTTATGGTGATGTAGAGTACCTACATTATAGCGTAAGCCTCTTCTTGGTTATTTGTTGCAATTCCAAACCCCCAAGCATAGGTAGATTCACGATCTCCTATAATGTTTTAAATGAACCCTCCCTCTCCTACCACCCCTAAAGCTACTTCCACTTTTAAAATAAAGAACAATATTGGTTAGAAGGTTTCGGATATGTGTTTTAAATATTAAAAGTTATGATGAACACTTTTAATAAATCTTGATTTGTAACATATTTATAAATCGAGATTTAATAAATTGATGTTATTTGTAAATAAATATAAATATCTATGATATGGGAAGGACATGAATAATATATTATAACCATAACTTTCTTCTAATTATTTTTATTTCATCTCATAATGTTTTTTTACTTATTTTATTTTTATTGTTTTTTCTTAATCTCTTATTTCATGTTAAATGCAATAAATTTTAATATTTTTTTCTTCCCCAGATGCGGGTGACCACATGGAATCCCACACCCACCCTCCTCGCATGTGCCACGATGACTGGGTGTGTACCACCTCACCCACCACACATGCTCCTTAACTACTCCCCCCCGTGAGGTATTTCTGATTCAATATGCCCATGACCCTCACCCACACGCTCTCTGCTCCATTTTGTAGCTCCCAGGCTCCAACAGTTCGGAGACCATAATGGCATCAGACGTGACCCCTCCCATCCTTCACGCTCTTCCTCTAGTCTCCCTCGTTCATTCCCCTCACTCGCACCTTGCCTCCCTTGCAAACAATCTCTCTATGATCCTTCGATGTCCTCCCTCTATGTTCAAAGCTAGGTAGAGGCTCTACTTTGGGCCTTGTCCTCCCAATTGCTTACCCATGCCTCCTTGTCAGTGCATCACCCCCACCCTAGGATGGAGTGGTCGTGGAATATGCACCTCATGAGATCCTCAACTTCCCTTCCTAGCCAACCAGGATGTCTTCGATCACTATGTTCTAGGTTCCCTGCGACAATTGTTTGATGACTAGGAAAAAGAGGTCTCTGTCTCCCTCTCATCATCTCATCGCACCTCTAGGCACCAATGTTGCTATTGAGTGGTCAAAAATACTCTCTCTCATGCCCTCCTCAACCTCCCTAGTGTCTTTGTTCCTATCTCTTCTAGCTCACCTCACTCACCCCTCTCCCCCTCTACTCGCCCGGCCCCCTGCTCTGGCCTCTCATATCACTCATCCTCCTCTTGGTACATCCCCTCCCACCTCCTTGACGCGCCTCGAGACACACAACATTAGCACTAAGGAGACACCTCCTTGTATAAGAGGCACGTCAACAGCTCCAGGAACGCACAGCTCGACAACAGCGAGGGCTCCAGGTATCAAAAATGTGTTGACTAACCCAGGCAGGCACAACTCGCTAAACATTCCTGGAATCAAAACAGTCGGCCTCTCAGTAAAAATCCCATCCATAGACAACTCTAACTTGGCCAACGACGGTGACAATGGCTTTAGTGTTGTCCAGTCATTGAAGAAAAACTCATGGATGGCACCTATCCTTGATGTTCAGGCCTTGGCACCACTTCTTAAGTTTTTTTCAGGTTTATTTAGATATTTGCAAACTTCTCTGGTTTCCGGTAAAAGACACACAAATAACTAAATCTCAATTTTATTTTTTGGGATATGCCTAGTTTTCCATCAAGAACAGAAATAATTCCACACGTAGTTTTCCACTAAAGACAAGAACAACTTTGTTCGCTCTGTATTTTCTTAACTATACTTTACTTCACTGTATTTTAATAAAATAGACACTAAGAATATTATATATATATGTGTTAAATATAAATATATATATGTATATATATTCTTTAATTTAATCTTAAATGCAAGAACTTTTATGTAATTATCAATTTTCAAATCGTTGAAAAAAACATGGGTCCAAAATGTTATATATACTTAAAAAAAAATTAAATAAGGTTAAAAAAGAAAAAATGAAACTATGTTAACGTGGATATCAATTCCTAATTCCATTAGGATGATAACAAAAACAATTAATCATAAAGAACAATAAACAAAGCTATTCCAAAACTTTTTATGTGAGAAGAAAATAGATGGAGAAGTAACATATCACTCCCTCTCCACTTAAACTAAATTGAAATAAAAAGTCAATCATATATAACTTGAGCTTATACGATTAGTAGGTGTGTTGCAGATGCACATCTCTACTCTTAAATTTCGGTGAAATTTACTATAAAATTAAAAATATGTTACATTACAAAATCTCTATGATTATTATAAATAATAAATTTTAATACTACGTAAAATGAAAAACTTGTTCTAAATCTTTATGTTGACATTAATTTAAAAAAATTATTCTAAATCCTTAATTTAACATTAAATATTTAATTCAAAATTATTCATTATTAATATACATAAAGGATGAAAAGGAATCAATAAAGAAAAAAAAATTTATATATATATAGTTTGAAAAATAAATAAATAAGTCCCCGAGGTGTAGGACAGTCGGTGACGGAGTGTGTTGTTAAGCCACTCCGTGATGTTAAAGTCACCGGTTCGAAACCTGCGGGGACAAAAAATCCAACCATGTTAAGGGTTGGTGTGGCTCAGGCCGGGTGCGAT
>ML790457.1:394681-411506 GCA_009831015.1 Picea engelmannii | reverse complement strand
TACCTCAAACATCAACACTCCCTCTTAGCTAGGGAGGTATCTTTTCATGATGTCTTCATCTAGTAGTCCACTAACTTCTTTGAAATCAACTAGTAGCACATAGTTACTACCATGTCATTGGTATCTTGAATCATCCATCACAGTCTCTTTGATCAAGAAACACACAATTTCTTCAATTGATTTGGTAATCTCCATGACAATCAGCTAGTAGCACACAACTACTACAATTCCATCCAATAGAACATGACTTTGTTGATCCATAGTAGTACACAAATAACGTCCAGTGGTACACAACCACTACTAGTAGCACACAACTATTGCCTAATGACACATAGTCTCTTCCAATGGTACACAACCATTGTAGTAGCACACAACTACTGTCTAGAGAAACACAGTCTCTGCCAATGGTACAAAACCATTTTATTAGTATACAATTATTGTCCAGAGACACACATTCTTTTCCGGTGGTACATAGCCACTGAAATAGCATACAAATACTATCCTGAGACACACGGTCTCTACCATAGTCTCACAACTACACATGTGTCCCATAGTTGTCACGCACTCAATGGAGTGTCACATGAATATCTGAGCCACACTCTATCTAAGTAATCTAGGCATGATGCGAGTCATCTGCATCATCTCTAAGTTGTACTAGCATCATGCTACCTCATCATATCTAATTTGTACTAGCATAATGTGACTCAGGCATATGCATCATCTCTAAGTTGTACTAGCATGATGCTAATGCATCATATACAAGTTGTACTAGAATGGTGTCAATGCACCTTCTTTAAGTTGTATTGGCATGATGCAAATCATCTGCATCACTGCTAAGTTGTACTAGCATGATGCTATTGCATCATACCTAAGTTGTACTATCATTATGTGACTCATGCATATGCATCATCTCTAAGTGTACTAGCATGATGCTAATGCATCATATCTAAGTTGTACTAACATGATGCATCTCAAGACATTTGTATCATATCTAAGTTGTACTATCATGATGTTGAAGCATCGTATCTAGGTTGCACTAGAATGATACAGATAAACACTCCCTCTCAACCAAGGGAGAAATCTCCACAAGTCCCACCTTGTCCTTCAAGTACACAAAATTCCCTTTGGACAAGGGCTTTGTCAAAATATATGCTATATGCTCATCGGTGGAGATGTACTAGATATTTACTTCTCCCTTTTGGACTTTATCATGGATTTAGTTGTACTTGATCTCAATGTGCTTTGACCTATCATGGAAAATCGGTTTCTCTGAAAGCTTCACACATCTTTGATTGTCACAGAATATCACGGTTGAATTTAGCACTTGATAAAATAGTCCAGAAATCAAATTACAGAGCCATATTTCTTCCGTACAATCCTCACATGCTACAATGCACTCTTTCTATGTAGTGTTGAGTGCCACAAATTTTTGTTTCCTGCTAATACAATATATCATGGATGAGCCCAAACTGAAACACACACCAAAGGTACTCTTTCTGTCATTCACACTCCCTGCCCAATCAGATTTTGTATATCCCTATAGAATAACTTCTCCACCTGAAAAGTATATGATTCCATACCCAAATGTACCACGTAGGTACCTCAACACATGCTTTGAAACAATCCAATGAAATTTCCTTGGTTCACTCATGAAATGACTCAAGGCGCTCATAGAAAAACATATATATGGTTTGGTTTTCACCACGTACATCAGGGACCCAAATAGTTTTTTCTACATTGTAGAGTCCACCAAATTTGAGTCTGAATCTGCCTCATTCAGATTCTTCAAATTTGATATCATGGGTGTGGCCATGGACCTGCAGTCCATCATGCCATATATCTACAAGATCAAAACTGTATACTTCCTTTGTCAGAGGAATTTCTTGCATGTATTTTGTCACACCTGCAATCCCTTGGAAAATACTCAATCTTCTGATAGGAATAATGGATCATCCCAAAAATAACCAATCTGGGACTAGCTCCTCTCGAATTAGATCTGCATGTAATGAGAGTAGCTCCTCCACTCTCTCTGTAACTTCTCTTTATGGAGCTCTACAACTGCTCCCTTTGGGAGTCTTACTGTGTCTTCCACCTACATTAGGTCTATCACCATAGATGTGCTATAGTGGGTCTAACTGGATGTATCCACGATCACTAGAACTGTCTCTTCTATCTCTTATGATCTATCCAAGAGGTATATTGATCCTAGAGACTTTGTCTCTCTGAGCATCATGTTTGAAAATGTCTCTCCTTGACATCATGTTGGAAGGTCTTTCCCTCCATTTCTTCCTTTATACATGATCCACCTGGATCCCTCTTACACTAAAGAAAACCTGGCTTGTCTAGTTTGCCTCAATGGTTTCTCCCTCTTTCTAGGAGAACCCTCTTTCCATGAGCCTTCTTTTCACGAATTTCTTGCAATTTTCAGAGAATCAACTCCTCATCTTCATCAGGGGAAACAATCTTTAAATAGGCTTTCAAAATTTTACAGAGTTATTGTCAGATAACTAGATGTTCATGACATAATTGCAAGGATGCCAAACTAAGATACCATGAATTATTTGTTTTCCTCCTTGTCTCGCAAGTGCACAAACCACATTGACATACACAATTCATCTTGAGGAAAACAAAATATAGTTATGCTCCAAGGCCAAAGCATGCAATCTCACAACCCTCTGATTTTTAACAAATTCCTTCGAATCTCATTTGTGGCCCAAATCCCACCTTGGACTATATTTAATATATTTTTACTCAGTCCTTTTTGTTTCCTGATATAGTTGGTTCCCAATTTGAACTTCATTTTTACTCATTTCTAAAAACATCAATAGCATAGATATCATGTGCCTAAATGTATATTCTAAAGACTTCAAAATAGATTTCATCAACTGAGTTGATTTCTGGTGATTTATTTTCTAGTTTATAATTCCATAGTTATATAATTTTCCTCTGGTTTTTACAAAAGATGAACAGGAACTGACATTCGTCATTATCACCATGGAACTCATGTTTGTTCTAAATTGCCTGAAGAATATACAGAATTGTGTGAATCAATTGTCTTTCAATAAAATGGTGTTCATTAATAAATTAAAGCATGTTTTCATATTTGACGATGTAATTTATGTGATATCTAGGAAAGATATCAAGACGCCGTCAATATCCCTCAATATTTCTTCATAATACAATTATTACTCATTGTTATTCAAAAAATGGGCATAGGATCTCTTAAGAATATAGTCCTTGATCACTACTGCGATATGGAGTCTGAAAGATGCATTGAATCCTCGTGCTCGCAAGGGTTCCACAACCGATCCCCAAAGTGTTTATGCATGGGTACATTCACTAGCTACATGCAAAGATCGTTCCCTATAGTATATGCATCCATCTCTATATATGTACATGTCTTACTTCATTATATACATCCTTCTCTATATATGCACGTAGCCTCACCTTTTCATGCACATTCAAAGACTTTTCACAAAACACAAACTATCTATAATTTTCTTGGACCCTCCTGTGAGGGAGTCAAGCCCATTCATGCTCTTATACCATGTTGATTTTTCTAAATGAGATGATGTTGTATATTTGAATGATGTTATTACAATGATGAGTGTTTCATATATATATAACATATGGTGACCATCCATGAAAGGGTGCATCCCTTGGATAATAAATAACTACTTATTTATTATATATATTTATACTAAATTACTTTTCACTTTTTACTTTTCACATTATGAATACCGACCATAGTTACAATTTCAACAATATGAACATCATCCATTTGGTAATTCTGAGAGCACATGGTAACTCAATTTACTATAGAACACAATTTTAATTGTATCCCTTTATGAAATATTGAAATCAATGCAACACACACCAAATATAATGTTGAAACACCAAAAGAAATGGATGCACTTTATATAAATACCACACTATACAATTACAATCAATACAAAATAGGCATATAGTGAAATCAATGCATCCCATTAGTCTAATTACACTAAAATTAGTGAATATGCTTCAACCTTTATTAAACTACATGTTGTGTCACCCTACTTTAGTCAATTAAATATGTACATAGGGATTGGAAATTGGCATGTACACTAGAATCAATGCATCTAGTTGTTACAATACAACACCTTAATAATGATAAAAAGTCAATGAATTATAGTCCTCTTCGAGGGGGAAACCTCATTTTCCAATATATCTAATTTAAAATACAATATGAGATGAGATAATATGATCCTAATACTATGTCTTCATGTTTTATATATATATATTGAAAGAGTACCATGACGGATTTTATCCGACATAGAATTATAATACTATAAATGTAATTATTCAATATCTAGGGATTAATAAGGGGTTTTACACGTAAAATGGGGCTTTGTCTAGGTATTAAAATGCACCTTCCATTCAAACAAGTGTTTTCCTCGACACTTCACTAATTGCGAGTGTTTCTACATGAAGAACTCATCTTCCCATGTTGCCTCTTCCACTAGTAGGTTCTTCCATTTGACAAGGTACTATGTAATTGCTCAATTTCTCAGTTGATTAATCCTTGTTTCAAGGATTGTTTCTGGTTCTAATATGATTTTTCATCCTTCATTAATTTCTCATAAAATATTTTGGATTTGGATCTTATTTCCAACTACCTTCTTTAAGAAAGAAACATGAAATATTGTATGTACACGTGAATATCGAGACAAGTTCAATTTGTAATCCACACTTCCAATCATTTGCAAAACCTTATAGGGGCCATAATATTTGGTTGATAATTTAGTGTCCTTATTTTGTTTCTTGAGGTACATCTGTTTATATGGTTGTAGCCTCAGAAATATTCAATCCCCCACTTCAAATTCCCTTTCATTGCAATGCTAATCTTCTTTTTGTTTCATCCTATTTTGTTCCATAACCAAGTTCTCATTAAATAGTTTGAAAACCTCTTGTTGGTTCCCTATGTGGTCCTCCATTGCTTGACCCTTTGTATTCCCTTTCAAGGCTGATGTAATGGATGGAGGATGATATCCATATAGTGTCATAAATGGGAATTTTTTTTTATGAAGGATGTATTGTACCACTATTCCGCCAAAGGAAACCACTTGACTCATTGTGACTATTTCTCAGATGCAAAAAACGAATATATCATTTTAGACATTTATTCACAATATAAGTTTTCCCATTGGATTGAGGGTGTTAAGATGAGTTGTGAGACAATTGAGTACCCAAATAAGAAATTTATTTTGTCCAAAAATTTCCAGTGAAAATTGGATCTATGTCACTTACAATAATATTGGGGTCTCCATGTAGATTTTGAACTATTTCCATGAATTATGTCTCTATTGTACTTTCTTTAAAAAGATGAGAAAGAGAGAAAAAATGGGAATACTTTGTCAATCAATCCACTACTGCCATGATGAAAATCTTTCCCTCGGATTTGGGTAAGCTTGTAATAACATCCATTGAAACTTCTTCCCAACATTGACTTGGTATATCTAAGGGTTGTAGGAGACCTGGCATCTTGAATATTGTTTCTCCCTTATTCTATTAGAAGACTAAACATTCAGAAAAAAAAAATTGAACATAAGTTTTAATACCTTATCATAAAAAATCCTCGTTGATCTTGTGGCATGTTTTCAAAAATCCATAATGTCCTCCTATAGGAGAAGTGTGTAATTCCAAAATGACATTATGTTTGAGTTAGGAATTCTTACATAAATATAGGAAATCATGATACCATAGAAAATAATTATTCCATACAAAATTGTCTAATGAACTGGGGTCCTCATATAGTTTTTGAATGATCCTTCTTCCATTCTTTCCTTACTTCTCCCCCCCAATCAGATTGTAGAATAGAAATAACCCATAATGAACCTTGTGTCTCTTCTTCTTTCCTTGAAAGGGAATCTGCCACAACATTATGTTTTCCTTTTGTTTAGATAATTTCAAAGTCAGAACCTAGCAAATTTGTAACCCAATTTTGTTTCCCTTCTAAATATAATGATTGCTCCAAGAAGTACTTCAAACTTTCATGATTTGTTTTCACTTTGAAGTGTCTTCCTATTATGTAAGGGCACCATTTTTTAAATGTATGTAGTATGGCCAACATTTATTTTTCATAAATGGGTTTGAATAATGTTTTTCCTTTAATTTGGTTTCTTTCAAAGGCAAGGGGCCTCCCTTCTTGCATCAAAATTGCACCAATTCCATGGCCTGAGGCATCACACTCCACAATAAATATTTTTGTAAAGTCCAGGTGTGACCGGGATGGGAGTAGTCCACATATCCTCCTTAATTTTTTCAAAATATTTGGTTTCTTATTCAATCCAAGAAAATGTTTCCTTATTTAATAATGTTGATAGAGGTGCTACTATTTGACCATAATTCTTGACAAACTTATGATAATAACATGTTAAAACTAAGAATCCTCTAAGTTTATTCAAAGTTTTGGGAATCATCCATTCTCTGGATTTAATTTTTTTAGGGTCCACTTTTACAACTTCATGAGATACAATATGACCCAAATACTACACTCCTTGAACCCAAAACTCACTCTTGGAAGGCATTGCATAAATTTGTTTCTCTTCCAATAGTTTTAATACTATGTCAACATGTTGTACATACTCTTCCCAAGATTTGTTGTAGATTAGTATGTCATTAAAAAATACTAAAAATGAAATTCTAATAAAAGGATTGAAAATAGAATTCATCAAGATTTGAAATGTTGAAGGTTCATTAGTAAGTCCAAACTGCATAACCAAAAAATCATGATGACCTTGATGTGTTCTAAAAGTTGTTTTAGGAATGTCTTCCTACCTCATTGTAATTTGATGATATCTCGAACAAAGATATAGCTTAGTAAATATTTTTACTCCATGCAATTCCTCTAATAATTCATCAATGACATGAATAAGAAACTTATATTTGATGGTCATTTTGTTGAGTTGTCTATAATTTGGACACATACGCCATGAACCATCCCTCTTTTTAACTGTCACCACTCGTGAAGAGAAATAACTTTTGTTGGGTTGAATGATGTCGGCCTCTAATATTTCCTAGATCATGCACTCAATGTCACTCTTCTATGCATATGGATACCTATAAGGCCTAATGTTAGGTGGTATACTTCGTGGATTCAAATGAATATCATGGTCATGATATCGAGAAAGTGGAAGACCCTTAGTAATTTCACTAAATACCTTGGAATATTTGTTGATAACTATTTGGAGGTCTAATGGAGTAGAGGATATAAATGTTTGAAAATCAAGTGATCACAATTGTGGAACTACACCATGGTGTCCCTTTTTGAGTAATTGTTTCATTCTATTAGATCTTTATCACAATAGAGGGTTTCCCTTGGATACCTCTAAGCTCAATTCCCTTTCCATCTAAGGAAAATCTCATGAAAAGATGTTGAAAATAAAGGGTCATTGTTCCCAATGATTATAACCATTGGACCTCTAATACAATATTATCACTCCCCATTTGGATGGAAATCATGGGGCTATCTAGAAAATACTCCCCCATTTTGAGCTTAATACTATGTCATTTTCATAAAAAATTTATGGTACCTCCATATGCAATTATTACTTAAAACTCTAGTGTGGGATATACAAATAAATTGAGATATTTTTCTAAATTGTAATTGATGAAATTATGGGTACTACCAGAATCAATCAATACTATTACAATTTTCTTTTTGATGTATCCTTATATCTTGAGGATTTTGGGAGGAATAATGTCGGCTAACGCATGTGAAGATATTGTTGTTGTAGTCTCTTCTAGATTTATATCTTGTGGCGATTCCAATTCATGATTGTCCTCCTCTTCACAACCTGTGTACAATAATTTCTTATCACAACATTTATACCCCTTATTGTAATTTCTGTCACAATTAATACATAGAATTTTTTCTCTTCTTTCAACCATTTGTTGAGGTGTTAACCTTGTTTCTTGAGGTACACTTGTATTATGAACCCAAAAATGATATTTTCTTCATGTGTATGCTACAGTGGTAGACCTGTGTGGCCAAGACCTGAAATTTTGAATTATAATATTTAATATCACCCAAGTACTTGATTCTTGTCAATTGACTGAAGTAATCATGTTCCCACACATTCCCATATTGTGCTTCTAAGTCTCTTGTAAATAAACCCCAAGTATAATGATAAGGAGGGGGATTCCTTTTAACTACCCATTGATACCATTGATATGGTTTTATCTCAAAGTTCAAGGTTTCTATGTGAATCCTTTTCTTATCATCCATAATATTATGGAGTTCAAAATATTTCTCTATTTGGTTGACCTAGGTAAATACCTTTTATCCATAAAACTTATATAACTCAATCTTGGGAAGGTTGAATTTAGGACCCCACCATAATTAACTCTGCCATTAGAGTTAAATCCACTAGAAAATTGCTTATTATCGGAAAGTTGTCCAACCTGAATACTTCCCTTATTTTCATGAGTTCCTTGCATTTTTATATCTCCTTTAGGGGGCCTCTCATCTAGAGCCTGGAAGGTCATGGAAGACAAGGAAATTTTTAATACTGTCTTGGATTTTTTTATTTCTACTTTATTATCATATATCTTATTTTTCATATCGTCCATCTTTTTATCCATCTTATTTTCCATTTCATGCATATTATTATGTATCTTGTTTTCCATTTCATACATATTTATTTTCATCACATTTTTATTCTCACTCATCTTCCTATTCATATTGTTCTCCATTTCATCCATCATTTGGTCCCTATTTTCAATGATCCTCTTTTCTATCTATCGATAAATCTCGTCAATTTCATCTTCAGTCATGGTTGATCTCTCTGAAGGTTTACTTGGTGAAGTATAATTTGGAGAATCCTTTGGAGCCATGTGATAAAATAATAATTCTCCTCTTTTTCCTCTTTATTACAAATTTTAAATCACCAAAAATAGATTTTCCAATAAAGATCTATGTGAATTATAAGTTGCATACATTTTAATCCCTTAATTTGGAGTCTGTCCTCTTGGTTGACCTTCCTTCTAATGTATTTCTGAAATTTCATCCCTTTTGATTCTGAAATTTTGGCCTTAAGCACTCTGAAATTTCTTCTCAGCAATGCCATAGGACTGACCAAAATTGGATTTTCCAAGTGAAAGCTAGGGCAACTTTATGAAACCTTGCTTATTTTTATCCTTTCAAGGAGAAAAATCTTGTATAGAATCCCATGTGTCCAATATTTAATACATTATTCTAAAATTTATACCAAAAATACTATGGACCATCCTCTTCCAATGCCACAGGTCTCACATAATTTGGATCCTTGCTTAAGAACATATGTTTGTTTTACCCATAACACCTATTTGAGACTAATTATAGGACTAGTCAACAAACCATATCTTTCCCAGGGTATATCTCTGTGTTATTGGAAAAATATCACTAGTATGGTAAGTTATATCTCCCTAGGACGTGCCTATTAATCCTAGATAGACAATGGGGCTAGACTTTTAATGGTTTCCCTAGATGCAGGTAAATTATTTCCCTTTTAACCAAGAAGGGTGGTAAACATACCTTTCGATTGACAATTGTCCTTGTGTATCTGACTGATGCAACTCCTAAGATCTAGCTTCATCTCTTGCAATATTCTTCCTACGCAAAAGGAGACAAACAACTATTGATCTACTATTCTTCTAGTGTTAGGAAAATCAAATCCACTACATCTATCCTAATCTATGAATTATAAGGCCATTTCTAAACATTTGGAAATAAATTATAGAAATGTTTATGGGAAAACCAATTATATATTAATGAAATATAGGAAATAAATCAATTATCGTCCCTTATATGTAGATGCATTCCCGTTTTTTCTTTACTCCTTGCTCCTCCTCAACTTCTTAACCAAAATAGGAAATATGATTGTGCCTGATCTGAATATGAGAATCTCCTTTGTATTTAGACTCCATAACTCAACAAATGATTCTTCCCCCTCATGCTCAATATTTTCATTCTCTACATAGATCCTTGGAAGAGGGTTGGGAGAGATTCTAGATCTTTTATAACCCAATGGATACTTGATTGATGTGAGTTCCAAGGCTTATGACACGAAGATACAACTTATCCCTCGCTTACCTCTTCATAACTCTATGAATCTAGAAGTTTGTATGAATCGTCGCTTGTTGAACTATATATGACCTACAACTATCATATCTTGTTGTCTCATGTAGGACCTGCGAAGACCCTAAAAAATAATCCCAAATCCTCAGCTAGAGGTGTGTCTTGGAATTTTTCTTCTACCATATTCTCTTCTAGCCTTGTAGGCTGGAAATTAATGATATAACAAATGCCCCCTAATGTGTGAGGTTAGGAAAGGAATGGATGGCTAAAACACATAACAATAAAATAGTGTCAATGTGAGGCAGTGTGAGGAGAGAGAAAAGGAATCCCAGAGGACAAAGAGTACCTACAATAAAAAAAAGGATGAAATAATATATAAACCATCCCCTAGGTAGACATACTCAAACCCTGAAGAGTATGAAATCATGGACACCAAAAAATACACTGTGAATCCATGACATGAAAGGAAATACCATGGCCATAGAATAATATGTGGTGGATCCATAAGATGATAGCCACAACAAAATACAATGTGGATCTATGTCATGAATTCAATCATAACCACCAAAAAAGATAATGTGGATCTATGACACAACATATATACATAAGAAATTCAAGAAGAACTGAGGAAAGTTCCCACAAAGTCTTCAAAGTACTCATAGATAAGTGATATACTCTATCATGAGTTGGGAGGGGATGTTGTAAAGGAAGAATGTGGCCCCAATCCCAAGGCCTTCATCATAAACACTGATGGTAAAAATATACATCATGTGGATATATGAGTTGATGTCGAGCATGGTAGAAACCATCTGATTATAGGTCATTGATTCATACCATTCATATACATGAGGGAATAAACCGATGAGGAAGATGGACCCCAAGGTACCTAATACAATGTAGAAAGTGTGAATAGAGGAGATGATTTCAAACACTATTAGAATCAATCTATCAGGATTCAATGATGTAAACCCATTATTGATCACAAGGAGTCTTGGCACTAAGGACTACAAGCTCCAAGTTACTAGTTGGTTTCTAGATCCCTCTTCTAGATAATGTGTTAAATTCTATAGGAAGATATCCATCGAAGGAGAGACTTAATGTATCCCCTATCAATCGACATGAAATAGACACTGAGACATGATATGAAGAGATAGTAAAACCAATTACAACTGAAATAGGGATGGTCAACCTGGAAAATAAACAAAAAAACATATGGATGAGTCAAGCTTAAAATTCCCTTGAACATATAGCATGACACAATGATGACTTGGAAGTAAGACACAAGTGCACTGTAAGCTCCAAGTTACTAGCTTAGATTCCTCTCCTAGATAATGTTTTGAAGTCTATAGGAAGAGATCCGTCGAAGGAGAGAATTAATGTATCCCCCATCAATCAACACAAAAAAGACACTGAGACATGATGTGAAGAGAGAGTAAAACCAAGTAAAACTAAAATAGGGATGGTCGATATGGAAAATCAACAAAACAATAGATGGTTGACTTAGGCTTAAAATTCCCTTGAACATATAGCATGACATAGTGGTGACTTGGAGACACAAGTGAAATAACGCAGGAGGCATTGAATCAGTCTCCATGATGACTAGAAGAGTAACCCGCAAAGAAGTATCTCTAACTCATATTACTGGGATGGCTCCTAGGAAAGCTAAAACCAAATTGTATGATGAGGACTCAAATAGGTTCCGTGATGAAGGGAAACTCAGCTGGCATTGCCATTTTGAGAATAGACCAGGTAAAAAATATCCCACTCTTTGTTGTTTTGTGTTTCTTTTTTGTATCCTTCATGGTTTAATGAGAATGAAAAATGGATAAGAGTATGTTCAATAGTATATTTTTGATATCCTTTTACGATTCCAAAAAAGAGATAAAAGTGTACTCAACTAGAGAGAATGAGTGCCTTAACAACATGCTCCTATGTTCCAAGAACATGGAACCAGCCTAAGAAAAATTAATGTAAATGATATTGGTAAGTGATATCCACTCTTAGTAGTGGTTTTTTCCATGGGTAGATGGGTGAAAAACAGAGGCCAAATAATGCAAGAGGAAGATGGTCAAGTCTATTTCCATGTCGATAAGCAAGATCTAGGTAAATAGAAGTGTAGCATAAGGAGGCATGACACAAGCAACAAATGTATAGGTGACCATCAAGAAACATAAAAATTTTGAGAACCCCTCGGGATGTGGCTAGAATATATATGAAGAGAGGAGAATGAAGCTCAATGATCAAGTCATGGTAGGGATAAAGGAGGGTTCCTGGGCATATGGGAAATAATAGCATGGGCATTGAATGGAAATATGGGTGCTAACTATGGTTCCCATGAAGGGTAGGCACTACCATGCAGGTGATGACGTGTAAAAATGGAGTTGATAATGTCGGAACCTGATGGGATCAAACCTAAGGCATTGTTGCAATAGAATGGAAGGTTAATAATTCAAGATGATGAATGCAGAAAAAACATATCCCTATATTCTGGTTGGAAACACATGTACCCCGTTTTCAGTGGAAGTCGCCATCATCATGCAAAAGTCCCCATAATCCTTTAAAAACATGAAAACTTGACTCCAAGGTCAAAATGCATAGTGAAATATCAAAAAAGAAACTATTTTTTTATTTTTTGGATATGATAGATGAAAAAAAAAATCGCTCACACCACACACCTATGTACAATGCACTACACATATTGATGCTTTACGCAAATCAAATCCAATTACTAGGCTCAGGCCAAGGACAGTTTTCATAATTGATGAACTCATGAGACAATGTCGACATGATATGACTTACCATGATGGGGCTATGCCACATAGGAATGAATCTTTGTGGCTGAAGATACTCATCATGAGTGGTTTCGTGAGCTATGGTTTCTGATTGATTATTCCCATCAAGACATAAAGGAGGTACAAAACATAAATATTCAGAGGAAGGGAAAGCATAAAATTCGGGGTCAAGTTATGAAAAGGATAACCAAGGAAGAAAACATTCAAGTCAAGGGGTTTCACTGGAATCCCTAAAAAATTCCCTCAGTCCCTGATCAAGACACATCATGTTAACTCTCATTGTTTCCAAATAAGGGAGAAGGAATTTGTGATGATTCACATCCTCCCTAGGCTTCTCAATGGAATCCATGACATCCAGGATGGCCTCTTGTGAAGGAAACTCAAAATCTAGGATGTCATGTGAACTTGGAGACTCAACAACCCATATGGGTGGAGTATTTTGGTCACACTCCATATGAGGATGTATTTGTTGACTAGTATCATCTCATTTTGATGGAATTTTCAGATTGACAATCTCAAATACAGTGGGAGGTAGGGAATTTCCATAAGATTCAACATCCTCGAGGTGAGGTACCACCCAAGGATAAACATACCTAAGGGATCCACTAGTAAATGATGAAATCATGTTGACAGGACAAATTTTCGTAGTAGTATATGGTGGTGGAAGGGGAAATATACCCATGAGTGAAGGATCTTTGAACATCCCTGCACCAACATGTATATAAGACTACTTGGTATCACCAACAAAGGGTACATTAGACCTTGTATTGGATTCAAGGTCTGTGGTGAAAATTGCAAGTTGATCAATTGTCATTATTTTCCCTTGATGAGGGAAGAATAAGACCCTAAATACTAATGAGAAAACTCCAATCATCTCGTAAAACCAATTGCACCCGAGTAACAAATTGTACTCAAGAGGTGCATTAATAATCTCCATAATGACAAAGACTGGCTTACCACCTAACTTGATGGGTAAGGCGGTGATGATTCCATGAGGATGGAACATATATCCTTCAAATTATTTCAACAATGTTTTGGACGTCTCAAGATTTGGAGAGCTAAGAGCATTCCAACAAGAAATAAACATGATGCAAGTTGAGGCTTCTTCATCAACCATGGTTCAAAAGATGTTTTTCCCCATCATTAACACTTTCGTATGGAAATAAAATTTATGGGAGATCCTATGAGTAACCTTATTAATATCAAAGTTTATCAACCTCAACTCTGAGGGATCAACCTCGTCTATATCAGACAACAAGGATTTTCGCTAAGATGGGTAGTTATGGAGGACTTCAAGGGAAGAAATGGAAAAAGGTACCTAGGATAAGTCTTCCACAATATTGTAGTTGTGGGCATCCCATGTGTTTGTATTATGTGTCATGTGATGAAGAACACCCTTCATGGGGCGAAGCATTGTGTCAAAGGATCTCTTCTCAATATGAAGAGGGCCACCAGGATGGGAAGAAGATGTTGAGTCTTGTACAACAGGAATGTAATATACCTAGGGAGGTAATATGGGTGGTAATATGGGAGGTACCCAATGAGAATGGGGTACCACAATATTTAGCATAAGAAATAGATAAAACCCTTGAGGTAGGGTAAAACCATACATTAATCCTTAAGGAAGGAAAATAATCCTCAAGAAGTACTTACGTATCCTTTTATAGCATTCTCTATCTCCTAGGAACATTCTAGAAAAGGAATCTTCTAGAAATCCCATTTATTATTTATAACTACCTATTTATTATATGTAACTACCATAAGGGGACTTATTTAATACCATGGTGGACCTAGTCCACCTTACATTTAATATACTACACTAATAACACCTAACCCCCATTCTCATTGGGTACCTCCAATATTACCTCCCTAGGCAAATGACAGTTTTTCAAGGTTTTTCCGGAAAAAGCTACGATTTTCTGCAGTAAGTTATTTTTAAAACCTAGTTTTTGTTGCATATTTCTTCCAAGCATGATTCATTTTAATGGAAGATATGAGGGTCCTAGTATTGAAGAATATATCAAAAATGTAAACCCATCATGTGGACTCCTATGGCGAGTTGGGATATGGGTAAATATAAGGGATGATGCTAATAAATGTTGGAATGAAGTTAAATATAATGAGATTTTTGCACTTTCAGATAAAGAATATGAAAAATTATTCGTAGACAATTTCTCTTGTTCGAAGAGTAAGGATAAAAAATTCACCAAAGGTTTATTTTCAAGTGGAAAATTTGTATTACAGGTTCATGGTTGTATTCATAAATAAAATATCATTGTTTCTATTAACCCCAGTTGCAGGCATAATTTTATCAATGTTTTGTTGGTTAATAGATTGCAAGTTGTTGCAAAGAATATTCAAAGTACACAAGTTGGGGGTGACAATGTAAAAAAATTTAAAGACTTGAAACTTAGTATGGATAAATATGTGTTGCATTCAGATTTTGAGGCTCTAGATATGGGTGAGGTAGACATTATTTTTGGATATCCTTGGATTGAGTCAGTGGGAACAGTTAATTTTAATGTGGAAAAGAAGTTTTTGAAGATATGGTACAAGAAAAAGAAAATTACATTGGAGGTTGTGTCTCTTAGTAAGAAATAAGGGCCCACCACAGCAAGAACATAAGTTATTGTAGAGTCTGAAGTTGAATCAGAGGCAAAGTCTATATAAGAAAATGAAGCAAAGCCACGTGAAAAAAACCGTAAAGAAGATGGGATGTTCATTGACTCAAAGACACAATGTGTTGCAGATTTGAAGAAAAAAGAATAGATTCCTACCATCGTGCTATATCGCCATCCGCATCATATCAAGAAATGACAGTCATCAAGACAAGGGAATGAGAATCCACACACATATGCACCAATGGGGAACCACAAAGGAAACCAATCAAGTGGTGCAGGGAAGCCTACCAACACTATAGGAAGACATCATGCTCGAGAAACATGTCCATGGAAACATTGGCATGATGCAGAGAAATCTCAGGATGGAAAGGAAATAGTTATACATCATGTTCGACTTCCATTGGGATGGATGGATGGTCGTACTTGGTACCAATTAGCTATAATTCTCAACCGGTCATATCATATGGTATCTCCTCATGTTTTGAGGATGAAACATGCTTAAGGGGGGTGGAATGTAATATACCTAGGGAGGTAATATGGTTGGTAATATGGGAGGTACCCAATGAGAATGGGGGTTAGGTTTTATAAGTGGAGCTTATTGAATGTAAGGTGGACTGGGTCCACCATGGTATTAAATAAGTCCCCTTGTGGTAGTTACATATAAAAAAATTGGTATTTAGAAATAATAAATGGTATTTCTAGAAGATTCCTTCTCTAGAATGTTCCTAGGAGATAAAGAAAGCTATAAAAGGATATGTAAGCAATGTAATTGGCATGCTGAAGAATATTGTTGATGTAAAAGCAAGTATTTATTGAGGAGTATTATACTTCCTTAAGGATTAATATATGATGTTACCCTACCTCAAGGGTTTTATCTATTTCTTGTGTTCAATATTTCAGTGAATGGTTTGGTATTTGTTATTGGTTTATTTATGAAGCCTATTTGCAAATCTAGTATTGGTGTATAACAAGGAACATGCTATTATGTGTCGTAGTTCTTGGATCGAGTTTGAAAATTGACCGTGTGGTCAAACATGAATATGGAATCATTAAAGGAAGATCTCTCATGGTGAGGAGTACCTTCCATAGGGGTGGGATTTGTTGCAACCATGTGTTGAGCTTGAGGGGGAAAGGATGAGATAAAATAGCAGGCTATTGGTGGGTATTTTGTTGTTCCAAATAGTGATGGATCTCATCCTTTCAACAACAGTAATGAGTATGGTGGTCCTCCCCAAAAATCGTGTAGGGGAACCAAATCTTCTTCTTCTCTTTCCTTCTCCCCTCTTGAGTGTTTTGGGTGTGAGTAGTCCCTTTCT
>ML790457.1:313994-328461 GCA_009831015.1 Picea engelmannii | reverse complement strand
TTTAATTTTGTACTTTGTGTCTTTTATTTTAATTTTGTATTTTCATTTTCTTTTATTTTTTAATTTGTTTTTATTATTTAATTTTGTATTTGACATAAATTTTTTAAAATTTTGAATTTTAAGTTTATTTTTCAATTTTATTTTTTTTTAAATTGTTTCAATGTGTTTCTTGGGTTTAAAAAAAATGAAATTTTGATATATTTTTGTTTGCTTTGTAGCTTTTTTATAGATTTTTTTAAAGTGTTTTTAAAGTTTTTGGAGTTTTTTTTTTACTCATTTATGTTGCTTTTTTACTTGATAATATATATGAAAAAGTTTTAATGCATATATGTTTTCCTTGAAACCCATATTAAACATGAAAGTCAATAAATCAATATCTTGTCCATGGTAAGTATTTTCTCTTAATGTAACTATAAACCAACAATATGATTGATTTGTATTGTATTTCATATTACAAGAGTAGTACTATTTAACTATTTCCAATCATAACAAGAATAATGCTTCAAATTTACAAAAATGTTTGAAGTTTATATATGTAAAATTTAATTTTAAAAATATATTAAAATTTTAAATAAATATTTTGTTTCTCATTTTCTAACTAAAATTGTATGAATATTAAAATTTGAATATTATGCTAAATATATCCATATAATTATTAATACAAATTAAACAACAATTGTTCTAATAAAAACAACATATTCCTTAAAAACAACATATTCCTTAATTTACCTTCAATTCTATTGATTTATTTTTCTTAAATAAAGCATGATCCATTATAAAAACTTACACACAATATTGCACCAACTGAGAAGCATGTAACAGTTATGAAATAATTAAAAAAAACGGCCATACATGGATGGAGCGTGAAGCATCCGAATTAATATATTAAGAAATGGATGGACCGTCCAGAATTCGGATTTATTGTCAAAAGCTGCCGACGACTAATATTAAGAAAATATAAGAGGAGCATAAGAAATGGCGCACTGCGAATAACCTAGAAACAACCAACCCGGCGAGAATCTGTTCGTTCATATATATATATTTATTCGCCTCACTGGGAATAACCCAGAAACAGCCAACCCTGGGAGAATCTGTTTTATATATATAGTTGTATGCTAAAAATTAGAAATGATGATTTTTTTTGAAATATTTATTTGAAATTCGATAAAAAAAAAATTGTTGGATTTGAATAAATTTATATTCCAAATTCAAGTGAAAAAAACCATTTCTTAAAACAGAAAGTCAACATCGCCTTATATATATATATATATATATATATATATATATATATATATATATAAAAATGGACACACCCCATATATATATATATATATATATATATATATATATATGAATGGACAAGACCAAGCTATTGAGAGACTTGGATTTGCTCCTTGCTCCTGCCATGCCGAGGCTGAGAGGGAAGCCCTGCAGGGGAGCCGGCTGGTACGTTGCCAACTCCAGAAGGAAGAGACACAGAAATTTTCAGCGGGCCGTGAGAATGGCTAGACAACGACGGCGTCGGGTGAACACGGCAGCTATCTCGCCCCCCAGAATTTTTGTAGAAGAAGACCCGGACTTGGAACTCCCACCAGACTTCTCGGAGAGCAGGATGTTTATTGTACTAGAAAATTGGGATCCCCCGACTTGTATCGCTAAAGCACAAGCACTGCCCCGCTCCACAGGCGCCCGAGGTCCCTGCGCAACGCAAAGCGAAGAGCCCACCACCTGCATGGTAGAGGAGGAGCCACCGAAAGGCCCCACAGAATCGCAGACAAACACGGAGGTGACGGGACGTAGGGAAATAAAAGACGAACCGCAGACGCCGCACTCGCCACCTCTCCTGCACCCGGAGCATCTGCAGCTGATATTTGAAGTTCAAAGCCTCGTCGATGACCAACTCTTCAGAGCAGTCTGCGTTAGCCAACGCTTGGACATGCTCTATGCGGCCTACTCCAGTGCCACTCCTTGGCAACAATGCCCAACATGTTCTCAACCATTCGCCATCCCAGCCAGCGGTGGAAAAGCGAAGGGAGCTCATGAGGACTTCGGGGAATAGGTTTTTTTTTCTGTCTTGCATGTTTTCCAAATCTTTTCCTGTAGTCGTTTACCTGAGTTGTAGCTCTGTAGTTGTTAGCATGGTTAGTATTAGAACAGTAAACAGGAATGTTGTCAATTATGAATGGATACCTTGGTTTCCTACGGGCAGGGTGGCGAAGTGAACTCTATGATTTTGCATGCTACTGTGGGCACCTTTTCTGAAGTCATAATATAATAGGTTCCGCCTTTTTTATTTGAAAAAAAAAATAATATTCAGATATATTATATAATTATGAATACTCACAAAATGAAAATTATAATATTTGTATTCCACTTAAAATAATATATTTATATTAATTTAGTTAATATTCAGATATATTATGTAGTATGGGTATAATTGTGCATACTCAGAACGAAGGTCTTAATAAAGATGAAAATGATCAACTACTAAATACTTTAGTATTTGATAAAAATAGTCTTAAATAAGTGTTTTTATATAAATATTTGGGAATTGAAATTCATCACAAGTTCAATTGTAATAAGAAAAAGATAATTAGAAATTGAAAAGCTTAGTATGTTTTTGAAAATAGAAAACTCTTCTATGAAACTTTAGTTACTCATGTTATCTTATATGGATGTGAAGTTTAGGGATGCACTATATCTAGAGAATTCTTGAGAAAGATAGAGAAGATCCACAAGAATTTTATAACTTATAATCTCAAAATTAAAGGAAATACATCCTATTCTATCCTACTCATAAAATTAAGTCTTCCCTCATTGAAAGCAAAGCTATCCTTGGGGACGGGAATAGGGATAATATTAAAAATATTTTTACATCTAAGTTTAAGGAGAATCTATGGTGCAATAAAGAACTAGGGGATAAAAGAAAATAATGATACTAAGAGGAGGTGGTCAACTCTACTCTAGAAGATCAAAAATATTTCTTGTCTTTTACTAGAATAAAGAAGAAAATCAACTTGTTAAAATAAGAACAAACTAATACTATTACACATAAATTTAAAAAGAATCTATGGTGCAACAAACTCTCATGTGTTGCATAGCTAAAATGGGGGTTCGAAAGGATCTATCATCTTTGTGACACTAAGAGGGGGACAAAAGGATCTATCATCTTGGTGACACTAAGAGGGCTGAAGATAAAAATCACTTTCTCTTAGAATACCTTGCTTATATCCAAATTACATCTCCATTTCAAAATATTTGTCACAATACTGACCTTTAGTTATTAATTAATTTACCATTATATTTATTTTGAATTTATTTATATATTTACTCATTATATTTATTTAGAATTTATTTATATATTGAGAGTAAATAAAAAGATCTGTAGATTTGAGTGGCTAAGTTTGTATAATAGGAGTACCCCACTAGTTTTTTTTGTATTAGAAATGCAATTAAAACAACAAAAAATAACAATTATATTCATATTTACATCAAGGAAAATTATAGAGGCTAAATTTTTCCCATGGGTTAATTTTCCATGCTTTTTCCCTAAAAAAGATTCTTCAATCTAAAAATTATTCACCCAAATTCTATATAGCCAAAATTTTATATAGACTAAAATCCTTAAAAATTTGAATATTTTTACAAAAATATGGCCAAACATTTTACATTTTAAGATTTGCATATTAAAGACTAGTCATATTAGCCAAAAATTTTATTTTTTAAGATAAATTTTCATCCTTAAAATCGTCACAAAACAGAGAAAAAAACCAAAAACAAACATCTGAAGTCCATGTACCTACCTATACCTATGGAATTAATGCATATCTAAGAAAGACATATTCATAAACATCAAAAAAATCCGGGGTTGGGTGCATTTTTTTTTAGCTAGGCACGGTTTTATTATGGTTAAAGATTTTTACTTCATACAAATATATTCATTTATTCAATAAAAATGTGATGATGGTTTTTTTAATTAGCTTTTCATTTTAGGTTTTACACTCATTTATATAAGGGTGTATAATAATAAACTCCAAAATGTTAATAAATTTTTTTAAGAAAAATCAATTATATAATTAAACAAATGTTGTATGACAATTTAGTTCATGTGACTCAAGTTTTAAAATGGAAAGCCAATAAAATAGGTGGAACACTTGAGTTGATTAAAAAATTTACAATTGAATCCAAATCCTCTATCAAAACTAGAGACAAGTACATTTCAAGTGCCTTTTCTCTGTAAAAAAAACTATCCTTTTAACATCTACTACAAGATCGATTGAAGAAGTATTCGTCACACCTATAAATAGAACCCCATAGAAGGAAACTAACCATATTGTATTGAGGGTTTCTGTAATTTGACCAGTGATACTTTTACAAGTAGGTCAAAGATCTACTTACACCTATAAATAGAACCCCATAGAAGGAAACTAACCATATTGTATTGAGGGTTTCTGTAATTTGACTAGTGATACTTTTACAAGTAGGTCAAAGATCTACTTACAAAGGGTTATGAAAATTGGATTTCCAAGTGTATATTCTTAGTTCCCACAACGCCCACTTTGTATAAATAAAAAAAAATTGAAAATAAAATGTATATAACAATACAATGATATATATAAAAAACTTGATTTAATATGAATTTTTTTAATTAATTAATAATTTATTAAATTTATTAATAAAATAAATAAATAATTGTATTTAAAAATTTTAAAATATTATTAAAAATTAATTATATTATTTTTTAATATAATTTTATTTTTATTTTTAAAGAGATAAACTTTTAAAATAAATGGTATCCAAATTATTATCTTGAATGTACATGTTGCCATCACTATCAATCACCACATCTCACATGGTGATTAACAATCTCATTGGCTATTGACAACTTAATTCATACATTTATTAATCCAAACCCCCACAAAAATAAGACCTAAAGTTGTGCACGAAATAATATAGAAAATAAATATAACTTTTTTAATTTAATTTAATTAAAATAAAAATATATTTAAATTAAACATTGTAAATCAAGTGGAATTTTAATTCAATATTAAAATTAATAGAAAGTCAACGGACGGATCCATTGCTATAGTCATCTTATTTTAATAATATTTTATGATGATATTTTATATATTATATGTTTTATTATTTTTTATGATGATATTTTATATATTATATGTTTTATTATTTTTTAATATTTATTTAATTTGTTAAAATTTCAAAATTTTCTTATTTAAAAAACACATTACACATTATTTTTGTTTAGTTCACTTTATATATCTACCCTCACACTCCGAGGGGCCCTATTTTAGCCTGGTTTTATGAAACCTTACCCAGGGCTTCCGAACTTCTGAGGAATGGACTTCCTTAAATATTGGACATCTTTTCGGAGTTGTTTTACCTCAGTGGACAGTTTCTTAATCTCTTTCTTTATATATCTGCTAAATTCTTTCTAATTTTTCTCATAAATTGATTTCTATTCAAATTCTTATTCACTTTATTTTCTCTCTTTTTTATTTTAATTTTACTTTTTTTTTGTGAATCAAACTTTCATACAACTAAGTAACTTATGTTATTTATTTTATACACACTCGTAAAAGTTATGAGTACCTATCACCCAATCTCCTTTAAATTTTACAAACTTCAGCATGGTAAATATGACAATATAAAGCGTTTCATGGTAAATATGAAAATATAAGGTGTTTCGAGAAATTTTTAATCAGCTATTTTCATTAAATTTATAATTAAAATTTCATTTATTTAAACTTTAACTTTAAAGATGTATATAGAAAAAGAGATATCAAATGTTAAAAGGGTTTTTTTATAGTTTACTATTAGGGATATTAGGGATATTAGGGATATGAGGGAGATGTGTAGTTGTGTAGTTGTGTTTAAAGGGATTTTCTATAACCTAGTATGCGATATATGTGTAATTCCTATGTCATTAAAAAAATATGAATAACAAAAAAATATTTCAATGTCAATCATAAATAAATATTTCAATATTCACTTTAAGTAAAATAATTCAAAATCAACTCTATACACAAAAATTCCATATCAATTTTATATAAAAAAAAACCAAAAAAAAAATTGAGGAATTTTTTTTTTTTCTTATTTTATATCTAGAAAAAATATTAACCAATTAAAAATAAATATAATTATAGATATTTAAAATAAACCAATAATAAACAAAAAAAAATACTTCGTTATCAACCAAGTAATTAAAGAGAAAAATGATTAAAATTTGCTTCAAAATTAATTTTCAAAACATGAAATTATTTCATATAACCCTATCACGATTATCTTCAATGCCATTCAATATCCTACCTTCAATGGTTGCAAAGTCTAAAATTGTAGTTCACATATTTTGGGATCTTTTGTGTTGTAAACATGTTAAGCATTGGAAAGAGGAGAATAGGTTTGTTTGTTTTTTTTTTTTTTTGGTGTGTGTGTGTTGTAGACATGTTAGTTCACATATTTTGGGATCTTTTGTGTTGTAGACATGTTAAGCATTGGAAAGAGGAGAATAAGTTCTTTTTTGTGTGTGTTGTAGACATGTTAAGCATTGGAAAGAAGAGAATAGGTTATTCTATGTATGTATTGTGATATAGTTTGAATTTATTGGTTATTTTTATCTTTCTGAATCAAAATTGTTGAAGAAAATAATGGTTGAATTTCTTGTAAGCATATTGTGTATAACAAATTTTCAATATAAGATCAATTGAATTTAGCTCGAATTTTTTGAAATGATTGTTATTTTTGTTATTATTTTTAACCAAGTTTATGAATTGAATTTAGTTCTAATTCTTTGAAATGATTGTTATTTTTACTATTATTTTTAACAAAGTTTAACAAAAACACAAATTTAATATATTTTTTTAATTTTATTTTTTTTAATATTTTTATTTAATTTCAATTTTTAAAATAGCATTAAATAATTTTTATTTCCAACCATTTTTTAAATATTTTAATTGTTTTAAAAACAAGTTGTAACTCTTTTTTCAGCATACTTAACATTAATATACAATTTATTTCTAAAATATTTAAATAACTTTTTTTCTATTTTAAAAAATATTGAATTATTAAATCTTTTAATTTATGTATTAAAATTAAAAAAAAACTTTATTAAAATTTTTATATACTTCTAAGTTTAAACGTTATTATTTATTTATTTGATTTTATATTATTTTGTGATTTTCAATAAAAAAAAAGATATTTGATTTAACTAGTAATAAGAAACTACCCTTATTTATTATGGCTAGCTAAAGTTTCTAGATCCACTCATAAGAGATATTCTCTAAAACTTTAAAGTTGTAAGTTGATAGATCCACTCATAAGAGATATTCTCTAAAACTTTAAAGTTGTAAGTTGATAGGTTGGAACTATTTTATTTCAACGTTTAGATCAATATTTTTTTAATAATATAAAATGTTAACAAATTTATATAATTGTTTAAGATATTAATTTAAAATTGTATTAAAATATTTTTCACAAACCCCATGACCCCATGGTATAAGGCCTTTCTAATTCTATTTTTAATTATTTTTTAATTTTTCTAAAATTATTCAAAAAAAAATTAGAACTCAAACATCACCATCGCAATCATATAAATTAAATAACAACCTTTTTAATATTTTCTTATTTTCCAATTTCATGTTAATATATTTTTTATATTTATTATATAATAAACATATATAACCTTAATTATCTCTCTATATATAACAGTTTCGATTATAACTACACTCAAATTCAACGTTGCAAAATTTAAAAAATAAATGATACATGTTAAATATTAGAAAAATACATTAAGCAAAATATATCATTAAATACATCTATGCCCTTTACACATACACACATATTTCTGTAAGTCTTCACGTACTTCTTTCACGATTTCTATTTGATTCTTTCGTCAACCATTGATGAGCCTCAGCCCCACCTTTTAGGATAAAGACATATCAAAGACGTTTGATGGGTAAATTTTGTTAAAGTTATAGTTTCATATATAGTTTATAAGAACATTAACAATGCAAATTTTTTTTTTTTTTTTTTATATAGGGATTTTGGCTTATTTTAAGATAATTTGGATTTTCTTTTAACTTTGAAAAAATAAGTAGGGAAAACAAACAACATAAAATAAAGAAGTAAAAAAAGTTGAGTGAAAAAAACATAGCTAGAGAATATTTATTGGGAGAGAATGTTACCAAATGGTATTAGTTTATTCCCTCGGATTGGGTGCTCGACATGTTAGAGGGAGAGTTGGCACATGTACATGAGCCCCCCTCCATGTGCCTTATCGTGCATACCCCAAGACATCTCCCTTCAATTACAGATTTGGCCCCTCACGATCGAGCTCGAAACATTTCCCTGCATATTTCGATTGATTCGACAATGGATTAGGTTTTGCTTGATGATGAATGTACAAAGGAGCCTTCAGTTTCCATTTTTTATAATGAATTTCCCACGCTTGGTGAGTGTCATGTTCCTTCGCATGGGGATTTTCCTTAATGATCATCTCTCAATGCCAAGGGCTACATGTTGCTCTTTGTTCCCTCTGCACTTCCCAAGTCCAATTCCCAGGTTCCACCTGCATGAAGGCTTTGTTCGATTCTCCTTTCTGGTTTAATAATTTTAGTCAAGTCATCATAGTTTTCTGGTAAAGTATGCAGGTTGTCCCATAAGTGTCAGTCCCTAGCTTTGTTGGAATCTTTTGTTTTTTATGAACTCAAGCTCAACCTAGCATGATTTCCCCTTAGGAAGGGTGGTTGTAACTCTATCTTATTATAATTTGACTTCTAGAGCATGGTTGGACTCTCAAACCTATGATATTTCATGTACATTATGTTTATAATATAATAGAATAAAATTTCTTGCTTAAAAAAAATAGGTCTTAGTTTATTGGAACTCTTAAACATGCCCCAAAATTAATTCTCTTATTGAGAATATCCCCCTTGCTTCTTTTGGTCTCATCCAAAGTGTAACATTCCGCTCTTGCGTGAACTGAGAGGACTTATTCTTTGAGGACCCTTGTGTGCAAGAGATCTGTTTCTTTATACGATCAATTGTTTGATTATGATTATGAGATATTGTGGATTTGATGATATGTTAATTTTTTTGTATTTACATCGACAAGTGTTATTGATTGGCTTCTCCTGAGTGTGCAAGACTCTGGAGGTTGAGGATGTCGAGGCATCGATGAAACTCCTTGGACTCTGGATCGAGTCATGGAGTGGACTGTTAGGGTTTGAATGTTGTTGATATGACATATGTACATATGAATAGATATTATGATGTTGATTGTTATCGCTGACATATTTCGTTGATGGATGCAGGCTGATGATAACTTGTTGACCAGACTCACATTTGGAGTAAAGGGGTCATGCATGACAACCAGAGACATTAAGGGAGAGGTGTGGTAGCAACCCTACCACAACCTACTAGCACTTCAGCTGTGGCTCGAACTGTAGGTTAACGATTACCTAGTTCGAGAGACCCGTGATGTCGTGAGAGCAGACTGTGACAATATTTCACGATGATTCTAAGGGGTGCACAATAAGACATGTTCCTTCTTCTTTAGAGGCCCTTAGTCTCCCACAATATCACCTGATGGAGTATTGAATCCAAGGGTTTGACATCTACCAAGTTTAGTTAAGAGGTGAGTGGCACCCTTGGAGCACTTAGTGCATCTTGAAGGGCACCTCGTGTAATTTAAAATAGAAAGAGGTGAGTGGTACCCTTGGAGCACGTAATCATTTTTAACTAGGGTAATTTAATAAACCTATTGCCTAGAAAACTATGCCTCCTTAGGACCTGATCGACCTTACAATAGATGATGGTATGAGTAAAGTTTAAATAAATAAAAGTTCCCTTAAAAATTGTCACTAGCCTAGTGAAATTAAAACCTAGGTCTAAGTAGAACACGTGAACAAAGAAAAACTAAATAGACATGTAACAAGAAGGGGGGTAAGAAATTCAAACTTTAATTATTAAAGTGAAAATTATAATGGAGGATTAAATTTATTAAAAGGGTAAATGGTTGTTTTTATCTACACTTTCTAAATCTGATTTTTTAGTTAAAAAGAAAAAGGGGGGAAACTTAAACAAAAGGGGAAACTTAAAGAAAAAGGGGAATGTCTAACTTAGTAAGGAATCTAGCCTTTGGAACTTTCTATTTATGAACTCAACTAGGATTTAAGTAAGACGCAAGTCATTTACTAATTGTATGGGAATAATGGGACACCGAGGAGCATTTTTAGGAATGATTTTAGGTGGGTGAGGAAAATAGGCAAATTTAATTAATTAATAAAAATGATTTTCTGGTGCAACTAGGGGATCGAGCGACATGTGTACAGGGGAGGTTTTTCCTAATTAAATAAATGGAAAAGGAATATAATGAGGGTTTGGGAAACCATTCACTTGTAAAATCTGTAAAAAGGATGGTGAAGGAGGATTACGGATGATGTATGGTATGCGTAAGGTTACGCTGTCATAATTTATCTTGACTAAAATTTCTCGTGGGTGTTGAGGATACCCATATCAGGCAACGAGTGGTAGCTCAACCTTGCGAGGCGATCTGGGAAGCTATCATTCTCTGTTATTGTGTGTGTGGCCCCTTTGCAGATTGAGGGGCTCAGGGGGAAGAAGAGTAACCCTAACGTTGGTTGGAAGGTACTGGTGAGGTCTCAGCGGTGGGCAAGAACTACTCGAATGGAGCGCAATCACAAGATAGTGACTTCTGGTTATTTGTCGTTGGTTACAGGTAAGAAAGCGCTATTTTTTTGTTTAAAAATAAAAGAAAATTTCGGTCTAAATTTTATGTACATGAATATCTATAATGGCGAAGGTTGAAATTGATTTTGGACAACAATGGTGAATTGTAATTCAAATATTTTTATTTCCATCTTAGAATTGAAATTGTGGCGATGAATTAGTTTCAATATTCCCTTATTGTTTAATGAAAAATGTTCGTTTAAATGAATTCCTTGTAAACTTATATTGAGTGCTACAAATTCTATAAAATAAAATGCTAACAATATACATTATACTTAGTCCTGAATTCCTTTTTAACCTTGAGTTTATCAATAAGCACAGTACCATAAGTTTGAGTTGATACTTACATTAGTGCAACAACCATTATCAATTCCAGTTTTGTCTACACGGTCTCTCATTCTTGTTGCACAGGATGGCTGCACCTGTTAGATTTTTCCTGTTATCTCTGTGTATCTTTTATTCTGGAGTGGTTGTCTAGTTTTCGCATGACCAGAGTGAGGGTTAGACTCAAAAACTTGTTTTTTTTTTAAACCCCTCCCTACGTTTTCTTTATCCATTGAAATGGGATTTTTTTCTATATTCGATTATGGCACATTAGGTGGAATCTATTCATAAATTTTTATGTAATGCCTTCCACTCCTTGCCTTGCGCTTTTGTATTTTTAGTCCATTTGGATTTAATTAAAAGTTAATTGATGAGGATTGACTTAGGAATGAAATTTTAGGAAATATTTAACTTTACCGAATCGTTGACTGTTAGAAAAAAAGAAAACTCTCAACTAAATATTGTTAAAATCAACTGTCACCGGATTTGATCCTGGATCTGTTTCCCCGCCTTGAGCATGGTCCTCAAGAACCCCTTTGTTCGTGATTACCACCTTGAATTCTCATGATTATCTAGTGGGCAGATGAGGGACCTGTTGCAGTTCATCTCCTTGGGAACGCGTCGGGAAGGGGCCTTTGGGGCACCTCTTGAGCCACGTAATCCTTTGCAAGGTGCACTCAACGAGAGCATGTTCTTGTTTATTAATTTGGATTTTTTGGCCTTTAAAATGTTTAGCTCGTAGGATGAACCTGTGAATTATGCTACCTCTATCATTCCCAGCCATAATTTCCAGAAACCCCATGATCCTTACTTCTCCAACACACAGGCGGACTCGTAGGTGAACAACCAAGCTCTTGAAAAAGCCTACATGGAATTATTATATTTCACCTATTCTTGTGGAAAAAATGTAACCCATTTGATGCTTGCATTTATTACAAGGAGGTGCGAACATGTAGAATAGTTAATGCCCACAAGCGACCTAAATCAAACATATTTTTCACACAAGAAAACCATCTTGTACAGTCGGTGAATGAAGATTCGATTTATTTCTTGAGCTGGTAGTTCCTTGTTTTATTTTCTGAATTTCTAAGCAAATGGCAGCGCGGTTCCTTTGTTTATAATGAATTTCAATTCTGTCAATTGGCATACTTTAATTTCAAATTCAATGTTGACCACCTGTGCTCTAATCATGTTGTCACATGTAATGATTTAAATATGAAGTGAACAACATTTTAGACAAATTGTTGAGTGTTTACTTATACCTTGACTAATTACACAAAGGCTCCCTTGTTTTAATTACACTGATATTTAATTATCCCTATAATTTAATTTCTCTGAGATTCTTCTCTTATAAATACCTAGATTATCAATATCCTTTTAACTATTTTCATAGAGATCTAATATAATTACACTGAGATTTTAAATAATTAAGAGATCCCTTGTTAATTATTACATATATTATAATTACCTTCTGTTCCAGGCAATCATAGAATCACAACTCTTGCATGTCTAATCATGCTCACATTAGTAGACAGTTCATTTTAAAGTTTCTAAAACGGTGCCTTAAAATCTATGTGATTTTTCTATACTTAATTAAATGGGTTTCTAAACTATGTTTAATTCATTTGTTGATGAATTGTATGTCTCTATTGTACAATTGGTGATGTAAGTTACTTTGTTATTGTTAGAATTTGCTAATAGCCCAGTAAAATTTTATTGGAGTATTGTGTTACTTAATTAATAATGGATGAAATTGATGAGCAACATGCTAAGCTAAGGACCACATGAATGACTGAAGGGTTATCTGCTTGTTAATGTTATTCGTTTAATTTAGTGATTTAATAGTGTTAATTGTTTATGTAGCCTTAAACTAGGGATTATCATGATGTAAGAAATTAATGGCGTGATGAAAAAGGTTATATTGGAGGGTAAGCTATTGATTGCAGGAGATATATGGATGTATTACCAATGTAGTGTTATTAGTCATTTCTTATTTAAATTGCCAAGTTGAATGAATGTAGTTATTGTTTACATGGACATGATGTTCGCGTGATTAAATAAAAGACCCAAAAGGTATATCACTTATCACGTCGCAGATTCTATTTAATGAATGATTGATTAAATAGCGCGTCTGGACTTTAAATAGAATTGTGCCTCAAGTTGTTTTGCAAGATAGATTGTGTACGACAACTCTCTTGTGCGCTCATAAATTTAATGATAATAAAGTATTGTATAAACATTAGATTTATCTACTGGTGCCCGACAAAAGGCCACTAATGATCGGTTGTTGTTTATTTATTGTACGCCATGCAAATGTTGATTCATTGATTGCTAATTCTCTCTCACATTAAAGGTTTGTGTTACACGTGTCGGTTAGTGTTTTTGTGTTTAGTTGTTTTTCTGTTGTCTTGCTTGTGTCGGGAGGGATGTAGAGACTTCCTTGTTCCTTAGAACAGTCGCCAACCTTGAGACCTTAAATGGTCAAAATCCATGGGAACCTGGGCTTGAGTGATCCAGGTGGATATCGGTGGCCACCCACCTTTTCCGACTGGCTCAAAACAGTTTTTTGGCAATTTTGGCAATTTACTATTTTTAGCAGGTTTTAACTTCTGGGGCCATTTTGAGGGCCTAAATGAAGGTTTTTTGAGATCGAGGTTCTCAATGATAGTTGAATTCATGATTTATCCCTGAAAATGAATCTCCTCGACGATACCTTTCCAACGAGCTATCACACGCCTAAAACGGAAATCGTATGCAAAAGTTACGACTCCAGGAAGTTGATGTACTAACTTACCCAAATGGGGCCCACATGACTTTTGGCGCTTCATCTCCTAGGGTTAGGTTTTTGGATGTCTATGACTTTTGGCATTCTCGTCTATTGTAAAAAGGCCTCTAGAGCCTCATTGTAATCATCTTCTCACGGATGCGAGTAGCAGCCACATCTCTTCTCAGAGATAAGATACCAGCGCCCTAGCTAGTTTATTTCCATTCTGTCTGTAAGCATATTTCAATCATTTGTTATTAATGAAATGAAGTCTTATTTCCACTGCATCTCTGCGTTTATGTGTATTTATGTATTTCATTTTGTTCCTACATAAATACGGATCAGTGGTATCAGAGCGGTCTGCTCATTCTCAATCCTTCTTTGCATGTCCCCAACGAGATCGAGGTATAAGGAGTTGGGGCTCGATCTGGTTGAACATTTGCAAGATCAGCCTCGCAAACCCCGATGACCACCCATGGGGGAAGAAAATAAATATGAGGGAGCATGAGATCCTATCAAAATGTTGCTCGAGGAGGCCCTCGAGAAACAAAGGAACGCGATGATGGACAACTTTGCCCAGATTCTTCAACGGATTCCGACTGGCGGTGCATCGAC
>ML790457.1:289906-311673 GCA_009831015.1 Picea engelmannii | reverse complement strand
GCCTGCAAGAAGAATATCACAGCAGAAGCCACTGCTAAACTCTTCTTTGAACGAGTGTGGGTACACTTTGGGATCCCACAGTCTATCATCTCAGATCGGGACAGTAGGTTCCTCAGTACATTTTGGTCCAGCCTCTGGTCGATATTGGACACCAAGCTCACTAAGTCCATAACTTTCCATCCGCAAACTGATGGCCAGATAGAGGTCATCAACCGGATGATCGTACACATTCTGCGCATGTACAATTCAAATCATCCACGCACATGGGATGAGAGCCTCCCCTATGTACAACACAGCTACAACCGAGCTCTCCATATCTCAACTAGCCACAACCCCTTTCAAGTGGGCTTGGGATTCCAGCCACTCTGTCCCATTGACATAGCCATGCCATTTGTGGCTACTCAAGAAGATTCAGCTCATGTCCAGTCTAAGGCAGATAAGGCAAAAAACTTCATTGAGCACATTCAACACATCCACCAATAGGTTCATGACATCTTGGATAGAGCCAATGCTAAGTACAAGCAACGACATGATCAACATCGAGTGCCACACAACTTCCAAGTGTGCGACAAAGTGTGGCTGCATTTGCAAAAGGAGCGCCTCGCTGGACCCCACCGCAAGCTTCGTTCGCTTCGATATGGGTCGTACACCCTCACCAAGGCTGTAGGGGAAAATGCCTTTGATCTCATCATTCCACCATTCCTTGGTCTGCACCCAGTGTTCAATGTGGACCGCCTTCGGCCCTACTTTCTACCTCTACTAGACACATCTGACATGGCAGAACAACTCACACCAACAGAGTTAAATCCAGATTGCATGGAACAATCCAAAACTGATTAGATCATGGATACACAGATCAAGCACACCCGAAAACAAAGGATACCGCTATATCGAGTTGTCAAAGCAGGCCAACTCCTTCACCAAGGCAAAAGCCTCACCAGGGACCAAGTTCAACAGAAATTTCCTCATCTCATGGAGGAACTCAAGGAATGGGGACCATTGCTTCCTAAGGAGGGAGGATTGATCCAGGTGGATATCGGTGGCCACCCACCTTTTCCGACTGGCTCAAAACAGTTTTCTGGCAATTTTGGCAATTTATTATTTTTAGCAGGTTTTAACTTATGGGGCCATTTTGAGGGCCTAAATGAAGGTTTTTTTAGATTGAGGTTCTCAATGATACTTGAAGGCATGATTGAGCCCCCAAAATGAATCTCCTCAACGATACCTTTCCAACGAGCTATCACACACCTAAAACGGAGATCGTATGCAAAAGTTACGACCCCAGGAAGTTGTTGTACTAACTTACCCAAATGGGGCCCACATGACTTTTGGCGCTTCATCTCCTAGGGTTAGGTTTTTGGATGTGTATGAATTTTGGCATTCTCGTCTATTGTAAAAAGGCCTCTAGAGCCTCATTGTAATCATCTTCTCACGGATGTGAGTAGCAGCCACATCTCTTCTCAGAGATAAGCTACCAGCGCCCTAGCTAGTTTATTTCCATTCTGTCTGTAAGCATATTTCAGTCATTTGTTATTAATGAACTGAAGTCTTATTTCCGCTGCATCTTTGCGTTTATGTGTATTTCTGTATTTCATTGTGTTCCTACATAAATCTGGATCATTGAGCATTTCTTATGTGTCCTAGAGGTCCTAACCTTGCAGGGTAGGATGGGCGGGTAGTCGTTTTTATTTTATTCTGATTGATTTTTGTATATTGCATCCAACTGTATGATGTGATAATATGCTAGGTCGTTATGTTGTTTGTGGCCTAAATTGAGTATGTCGTACTCTTCATCGAGTTGCATTGATTAATTGTTGGTCATTGTTACCTTCCTACTATAAATAATATAAATCAAGATTAAAATTACTGGACATTGAAAACAAAAACACTGAAATATACTTTTATGGATTCATATTTATATAAATTTTGAGTTCTAAATTAAAATGAATGAAATAAAGTTACATTTAATGACAAAGAAAGAGAATCCAGTTAACAGTTTCAAATAAGGATTGAACAATTTTGGATAAAATCATCATGATTATTATAGATCTTCGAAACATTTCTAATTTAAATCTATTTTAAACGATAACCAAAATTATTCCATAATGGATTAGATACTTTTAAATACAAATCCTTTATATTCTTAACAACATTTATGATAATCTAAATCTATTTTAAATGATAATCAAAATTATGCAATAATTGGATTTTATACCTTTTATATACAAATCCCTTTATATTCTTGACAAATGTCAAACAAATCCCTTATCCAACATTAAGAGAATTGAATGCTCAAGACAAAATACTTATTACACATTGATATTACAAAAAATATATTATATTCAAATATCTCATGTTAGATTTTTGTGATAATTTAGCATACCATGTGGAGATAGTGGAGCTAGAAGTATGAAATGCTCAAGACAAAATACTTATTACACATTGATATTACAAAAAATATATTATATTCAAATATCTCATGTTAGATTTTTGTGATAATTTAGCATACCATGTGGAGATAGTGGAGCTAGAAGTATGAGATAGTGATTTTATTTAACAAAAGGTTAGAGTCTATATATACAATTTTCAACCTAATACTGGGATCAACAATAATCATTTAAGAACTTCATTGCAATTACACTTTAATATTTTATTTTTTTTCTAAATATATTTTCAATGTAAGAATGAGTGGAAAATATTTAATAAAACATAATATGTTTTACTCAAAAATTTGCCACCTATATTCTTATATATGTTTTACTCAATATTTCCACTCACCCTATTGTCATATATAATTTCTTTTTTTTTTTAAATAAATTCTTAATATAATGTGAATTTTTTTTTATATGTACATCTCATTCTAATACTAATACTAAAGAGTAACATAAAATATTTGTGAGACACACACAATTACCTATTCCACGTGGATTTCTTGTAATTTATTCACTGATTCAACTCCATATGACATGTGAACATGTCAAAAGAACAAACCTATCCCTAAATGCAAACGTCTTTACAGTTAATGGAAAAAAAAAAGTGCATATCGATTTTTGAGATACAACCCTCATTGTTAATAAAAGAAAAATTACATATCCATAAACCTTCAGTGTAAACTTTAAAAAGTATATATATATATATATATATATATATATATATATAGACTAAGTACATATCGAATATTTTAAACATCAAGAACTCTGAATAAATTTTATTAAAATTTAAAGGTTCTAGGGCCGTCCATCAGAAGTAAATGACTTTTATGGATAAACGAGAAGAGGTGGGTTTTAATGAAGTAATGTTTATTGGTTATGATTATTTTATTTTTTTAAATAAAAAGGGTGAAACTTGTTATATTAGAAAAAAAAAAAGAGTGTATAGTGATTGGTGATGATGCCGGTTGTCCTGTCTGAGCAGGAAACCAGGACAGTTGGGTCTCCTGTGCCAGGTGCATAGCTGTTATCAAAAGATACATTTGCACGCCCTGCTCGAGGGAAACCAGGGTTGCAGTTCTAACAAGTTTAAAAAAAGAGATCATATCTAGTCATAAGGAAACTAAACAGTCTAACTAAACCGAGACAACATAGAAACTCCTAACTTGAGCTCTGGTGGAACTATTTGTTCGTGCTCGCCCGTTTGTGTCCCCTCTGACGCCAACCTGCCGGAATCGAGTATGCTTGCGCGCACGTTGGGCACTACCGCTTTGGAAGGTTCTTCGAGTGGGCTGCAAAGAGCATGTCCAGCGTTTGGTCCATTCTGGCGAGGCGAAAAGCTAGGTCATCCAACAGGCTTCGGAGCTCGAAAATGAGTGGTAGGTGCCAGAGTTCTGAGAAGGTGGGTTGGTCCATTCCTCCACTGTCGTCAGAAATCTGTGTGCCATAGTCCCTCGCTGCTCGTGTGCTGGAGTCTCCCGCTGGTCGAGTTGGTGTCCCGTCTGTCTCCGCCATCCCTCTGGTGTCGTCGGGAGGGGCTTCCTCCTCCACAATGCAGGGTGGGAAGAGGTCCTCCTCGCTAGCGGCGCTGTGGCTCCCCAGGGTGGCTCCAAGCGGTGGCTTGTGTTCCTCTGCTCGTGCAATGGGAGGGTGGCTCTGCATAGCCTCCTCTAGGCTAATTTCCTCGACAATTGCCATGGGAGGCGACCAAGGACTTCGTTTGCGTCGGGTGGACGCTAGTGCAAGAGCTCGCTCGAATTTCTGTATGCGTTTGCGCCGGGATTCAGCCCTGTACCAGGCTGCCCCTCTGCGCGATTTTCCTCTGAGCCTAGGCATGGTGGAGACCCCGGGAGGGGTGCAAAGAGGTGGAGGTCGGAATTGCAGCTCGGCCACTCCTTTCTCGATCTTTGGCGGAGGTCGGAAATGCAGCTCGGACAGAATAAGCGCTGCGAAGGGCCAATGCAGCTCTACCCTATCCATTGCCACAATAAAACACCAAACTGATGTGCCCGCGATTGCCATTAACGCTGTGTTGTTAGTGCACCGGTACCTCTCCCACGCGCGAGAGGGCTCATCAATTGAAAGTGGCGGGTGCAGGCCATGGCTTATTTAATAGACGGAGGGTGCTCGCCGGTTGATGCCATAAATGGGTGTCACGGCAGCCTCCCGCGTGTCCTCTGCTGAGCACGTGTCACCCCATCCGTGGTTATTGGTTATGATTATTAATATGCATCCAGCAATAATGTTTTAATACTGGTATATATTCTATTTTAAAATTAATAATGTATATTTTAATATATAAAACAGTGGAAAATAATGAATATTTTATAATTTTATTTTTTCAAAAGACTCGAGCATCCGAATCGATATATTAAAAAGTGGAGAGGGCGGTGCAGACTTTGGATTTTAAAAGGCTGGCACACAGGAACTGACGACTAATATTAATATCAAAAGATACGAGCAGCCGGAGAGACGAGGGAGTACCGGGAATAACCTAGAAACAGCCAATCCGGCGAGAATCTGTATGAGCAAGAGATCGCGAGAGGAAGAGAAGATGGGATCGGTGGAAGAAGTGAAGTTGCTGTTGATACGGTCCAGTCCCTTTGCAATGAGCTGCGCCCTTGCTCTTCGGCAGAAGGGCGTCAAATTTGAGGTAGTGGAGGAAAACCTGCGCGCCAGAAGCGACCTCCTCCTGCGATCGAATCCTGTGTACAAACAAGTCCCCGTGCTCATCCACAATGGAAGGCCCGTCTCGCAGTCGCTGGTGATACTGGAGTACATCGAGGAAGCCTGGCCGCCCTCCGACACCACGCCCTCACTTTTGCCAGGCTCCGCTCACGACAGGTCGCTCGCTCGATTCTGGGCAGACTTCGCCAACAAGAAGGTTGCCCTCTGCCCCCTCTTTTACTTCGTTTTCTCTCCTTTCGCCATTCTCACGCCTCCCTTGTTTTCTGTTTGCTTGTATTTGTACCTGGGCAGTTCATAGAGACAGGGCTCAAGCTCCTGAAACGGTTCGGGGCAGAGCATGAGACGGCGCGGAAAGAAATCGTGGAACAGTTTATAACGCTGGAAGAGGGGATGAGAGCTATCGGATCAGTGGGGCCCTTTTTCTTGGGCGAGAAGATGAGTTTGGCGGATCTGGCTCTTGCGCCCCTGGTTCCATGGTTTCCCTCGTTTGAAGCCCTGGGGAATCTGAAGTTCCCTGGATCGGAGCAGTGCGGCCGTATGCACGAATGGCTGAATGCCATGAGAGAGGATCCCAACGTGGTAGCCTCCGTTCCAACTGCAGACTGGCTGCTCGAATACACTACGAACTTCCGCCGATATATTGAAGACCATTATCCTGGTGGACTTTAAGCACAAATGCCTTCTGTTATGGCTATTTCAGCTACGCTAAACTGTAATTTCTTGCATTTTGTAGTTTCAAGTTCTGGTAATAATAGTGCACTGTCTGAGGTAGCTACCGTAATCTGTTATAATTTCTTTCAGTTCATAAATGTTTTGTTTATCTCGAGTGTGTGGGAAAGCATTTAATATCTTTAGTGTCCTGAAAGCACATTTAAGATGTAAAGTCTCATTTCCTTCAAACAACTTTAGGTTACTGGATATGGTTTTTTTTCTTAAACTAGGAAGGATATATAGTTAGGTTACTGGCTATGGTTTTTTTTCTTAAACTATGAAGGATATATGGTTTTTTTCTTAAACTATGAAAAATATATAGTTAGGTTACTGGTTATGTTTTTTTTTCTTAAACTAGGAACGATATATAGTTGATCTGCTGTCACTAGGGACTTTAAGTTATTTAAGTTATTGGCTATATTTTTTTTCTTAAACTAGGAGGGATATATAATTGATATGTAACTAGGGAAACCAGACCAACAATAGAAAAATATGTCCTCCATCCATATAGTCTGGACCAAATTAACCGCCATAAGTGTTATCATAAAAAAATAGAAATAGTATCTTACATTATCAAACATAAATGCTATATAGTTATCGCATCCAAAAGCTACATTCTAACAAGAAAATAATAGAAAATTTTAGATATACTTGGATGCATTAAGGATTTCCAGCGAATTCTCAAAACTCTAACATCGGATGTGATATTCCACTTTGTAATATATCCCCTCCTCCCTATCACCCTATCCGAGTGGAGGTAATCCTTGCGTGTAAGGGCCTCACAGTCCACTTTGAGATTCCCCTTTAGGACTATTCACCACTACATGTCTAGAGAGTTTTCCCTTCACTTGGCTCCTTTGTTTGATACATGATTTGCTACAACATTCGTCATTATGTGTACATGTGAAGGAACAAGGGCTCTAATATGACATAGAGAGGTAGCAGTGCTTTCTAGAGTTTCTTCTAGGCACTAGTTATTTGATACCTTGCATGGGGATAAGCCATTCTACAATTTTTGAAGCATCAAAATGATGATTTGAAGATGACCCTCTACTACCAATCTTGTGAAGCCTTCGCATATGGAAATTTGCGTACCAAAATCGAGAGTGTATAACTCAATTGCATTTTTACATTCAATTGCCATGAATCAAGCATAGGTCCATAGGATTTCTCCATCTACATTACAAAAAAACACCACCATACCCTATTAAGCATGGGTTTCCTTTCGAGGCACCTTCAAATTTAATCTTTATGAGAACATATGCGGCCTTAGACCAGATTCTGAGACTTGAGGCGCGAGGTTGTTTAATTGGAAAAGGAGATTGTTGACTAGGTGGTGTGAGGTTCCAAACATTTAATATTATTGTTTCCCTTTCACTAGCTTTCCATTCCTCCTCAGACCATGATTTGGTACCTAGGGGATTCACGATATTTCTTTTGATTTTGTGGCATGCTTCATAAGAATCTTGTTAGGAGTCCCTGAAAATTCTTTTGTTATGTTCCTTCCAAGTTTATCATAAGAGGAAGCCTGAGAAAAGTTGTCAAATTCAATTGAGAATAGGATTATTAAAGGCTTCACTATGCCAATTTTCTATGGTGGATCTCACACTAGTACCATCTCGATCATATTTCTTGAAGGTGGAAACTCCTTTATCCCACAGGGACATTGCACAGGAGCAATTGTTGGGGAGGTGTTCACTGGTTTCTTCTTCTTTCTAACATAGTCTGCATGTAGATGATCCTTTCTAGCCACAATTATGTAGTCGGTCCCACATTAGAATATTGCTTTGGGATACTAATGATAAGAATGTGGATACATTAGGCCAGAGGTTTTGGGTTCATATTTTTTCCTAATAGATATGTAAGCAATGTATTGGAGCATAGCGAATAATATTGTTATAATGACACGAAAGCATTGCCTAAGGAGAATTATCCTTCCATAAGGATTAATATATGATGTTACCCTACCTCAAGAGTTTTTTCTATTTCTTGTGTCCACTATTTTGGTGAATGATTTAGTTTCCTATTGAAGTAAAATGTTTTTTCTACATTCTATTTCAGGTTTATTGAGGCAGATAACAATACACTACTTACACTTATTTATATAGCACTCTTTATCTCCTAGGAACATTGTAGTAGTTGGAACCTTCTAGTAAGCCTTCTTACTTTTGTTGGGTTCACACTATTACTTGAACATTATTTACTAGAAATGGCCTCCATACATAACAATACATAGTTATCTAGCTATTATTATTCCCCTTGGGTACCTCCCTAGGTGCCCCATATTATCTCCCTAGGTATACTACAACTTAATTAATGGGACAAATGCCAATCTACCACATAATTAGCTAATTAAACATCCAATGTATTAGATCCTCTTGGAATATGTTGGTATGATTTCAATATAGTCAAAATACCTTTCAAGAAGATAAACCCTTATATATTTGCGAAACAACATAGGAATTATGACCTCACATGCATGATTCAACTAAAATGCCACTAGCTAGGAATCCGACCTAATAACTAACATGTGAATGCCAAGAGTAAGATCCTTGGACAAGAACTCAATGAACACACTATACTCGGTGATGTTATTTGTTGTATGACCAACACATATGCCCCCTAAACTCACTAGTTCGTTTATGAGTAAGAAAATCACCCAAGCAGCAGAAGCAATGTTATTGATACTACATATGGTGTCATCTATGAAGCCTACATAGACCGAGGTGGACATTGAAATATGCAAATCAAGCATAAAACATGAAATAAAAATAAAATAAAATAAAAATAAAAATGCACACAACACCAAAACTAAAGTACATTATATACAAAGCATCATGTGACCATTCAACCTAGGTATAATATGTTTTGAGATAGATCCCACTGTGAGGCTCTAGGAGTGAGTTTCCATCATAGTCGACTAAGTCATAGGCCCCTTTGTGCAACACACATCTCACTATGTAAGGACCATTCCAAATGGGTTCAAACTTACCTGCACCTAACTTATCATGGTCCTAATCATAGACCAAAACCAAGTCACCCTCCGCAAATATATGAGATGGAACCATTTTTTCATATTGGGATTTGGCATGCTTCTCATGAGTCTCATTAGCAAGTGCAACACCTCGACGTTGTTCATCAATACAAACCAAATACAAGAGATGATCTTCCTCGGTGGAATTGTTGGCTTGGCCCGTGCAGGGACCTAGGGAAATGCCCAACATATTCCCCACCCATTGTAATATATATATATATATATATATATATATATATATATAATTTGTTACAAAATTTTGTATTTTAAATCTTTTAATATAAAGTCTTAAGTTAGGGATTTTTAGTTTTTTTTACTGTTATTTTTTAATATATATATAACAATAATGATACTAATAATCTATTTTTAAGGTCACAACCAAGACAGACACCAAATTGGTGTATGAGACCCCCTCTGCCCAACGATTTTCACTGGTAAAGTCTACACAGGTATACATACCCTACCCCACTATGGATTTGAACTTGTGAACTCTTATGAGGAAACACATGTTCTTAATCATTAGGCCCACCCAGAATATATATATATATATATATATATATATATATATATATATATATATATTATTGTTTTCTAGAGAAATTTTGATTTTTTTTTAACTTTTTTTTTCCATCTTGTTTTAATTTTTTTTTCAATTGGGCTTTTGAATATATTTTTTTAAGTGTGTTTTTTTCTTCATTTAAAAAAAAATGACAAGATTTTATTCTTTCTCTTTATTTAATTTTTAACGTAAATTATTAAAAATAAATAAATAAATTTTCAAGTGACCATTTAGGATCCAATTTTGGGTTTTTTATTTGCAGATAGTTATGTTTCAATTAGGTCATATTTAGCTATAATTTTAATATTTAGAATTTTTTTTTTTGCTTTAGGTAGCATCACTTTTTTATTTAGGTGTTGATTTTAAGGTTTTTCTAAGCTATTGTATGTGTTTTGAAGGCCATGCTTGAAAAATGTTGTAATTTTAACCCCGTTAGAAAAAATGGTGCTCCTTGTAGCACCACCTTCTGATTTGGGGATTGATTTTCATGTTTTTTATGCAAAAATATGGATTTTAAGGGATAGAGTTCTCGTTTTGAGGTCACAATTCTCATCAAGACGTTAACTTTGTTCAATACATTCCGAGTATTTGTCCCCAATGATTTTATGGCTCAAGACGTGCTACATTGGATTGGATTCTAATATGATAGTGGTTTTACATATGAGTATGCAATGCTATAAACATTGGATAGCATGAATATCTTCCAAGGCCAACTTTTCAACATACGAATATCAAAACTCTTGACTAGCAAGACCTTTACTGAGATAATATATCACATGTTATTTTTGTGCACTATCTTTCTGGAAAAGCACCATACCAATGGTGTTCTTGGAGGTTGGAAGATAGAGCAAGATGTACCAACCATAATCAGGAGGTTTCAACAATGGGGTTGACATGAAGGCCTTTTTTAAGGCATTGAATGATCATTGTGTTTGGTCGTCCCATACAAAGGGAACACCTTTCTTCAAAAGGTGCATAAATCTTTTTTCTATTTTATCATCATTGACAAAACCTATGAAACAAGTTTGGCGTCCCTTGCAAACCTTGAAGTTACCTCATGGTACTAGGAGGAGGCAATTGAATAATTTCCTCAACCTTCAGGGGATCAACCATGACTCCATACTTGGGCATGATGAAGCCTATAAGGAACCTAAACACCACACAAAATATGAACTTATGTGGGCTCAAACTTATATTATAGTAATTACATTGGGAAAAGATGGCCTGGCGGTGACTAGGATGATCCTCATGTCACTTGGAACGAGTATCCAAATCATCTAAGTACACCTATACAATATATTTGATATCATGAAATGCATATGGCATGGCCCGTTGGAATGTGGACCCAATATTTTTTAGATAAAATGGAAACTTTCGATAAGTAAATGTACCGCAAGGATGGATGAAGGGAGTCTTGTGTTGATCTTTTTGTTTTATCTGAATTAGATTATATCTAGAGAAACCATCCATGAACAAGAAGATTTCACTTCCAACACACTCATTGATAATATGATCAATGAATGGGATAGAATAATTATCCTTAGGACAAGCCTTGTTTAAATCTCAATAAGAAATGTAAAACTTGATGGTTCCCTATTTCTTAGCGACCAAAATGAGATTGGATACCTATTTAGTCAAGGGAGCCGGATAGATGAACTCACCATGAAGAATCTTTTCAACCTCCAACTTGATGGTAACATATTTCTTCAGGTTTATTGGCTAGATATTTTTTTGAACAAGCTTGGCTCCATCATATATTTTTATCTCATGATCGACAATCTAGGTGTCAATACCAAGAATTTCTTCATATGACCAAACAAACATGTCACAAAATTCTTTAAATAAGGTAGTATAAATTTTGATTTCCTTAGGGGAAGAGATTGCACCTCTCAGTTTGTGTTCCATGACTCCTAGCTTCACTAAAATGTCATATGTATGGTTTTAGAAATGTTTTCCAAATTCCCTTCTAAAAATACATCACGTGTCATAATGGGAGAGTGGTACCACTAAAAATTATCAGGAGAATCAGGAATTTTGATGTCATCCTCCAACCATTCAAAATCAGGAAGAAATGATCTGCAGTGTTGCATGTCATCTCATGGTTTGTCAATTGAATCCATGTATTCCATGATGACCTCATTGAAAGGAAGCTCAATATTGAGGAAGTCATGTGAAGTTGAGGAGGATTGACGACCCATGTAGGACTAGAATATTAATCAAATTTCACATCCTATTGGAAATTCATATAAAGGTCAGTGAATGTTGACTAGATCACCTAATAGGAAATATCAATTGTTGTGAGTGGCATCTAAGGTTTGTAAGACCCTACTTCCTCAGGATTTGGTACCACCCAATGATCAAAATACTTGAGGGTTTCACTATTAATAGAATAGATCGTGTTAATAGGAAGCACGTTTGGGGAAGTATTTGTCTAGGGAAGGGTAAATGTACCCATCAAAGAGGAATATTTGAACATCCTTGCACCTACACTCAAACAGGAACTCTTAGAATCATTGACAAAGGGCACATCAGAGCCCACATTGGTCCTAAGTTCAGGCATATAGTATGCAAGTTGATCGATGGTCACAATTTTTCCTTGATGAGAAAGGGAAAGGACCCAAAATACTGATGAGACTACAGTCATAATATCATAAAACCAAGTGAACCCAAGTAGAACTTTGTACTCTAGAGGGGCATCGACCACTTCAACTTCCAATAAAATGGTCTTACCACCTGACAAAATGGGTAATGTGTAATGATCCCATGAGGAAAAAACATGTTTCCATAAAATTCTTTGAGCATGGTGTTAGAAAAATCGATCTTTTGAGAGTCAATAGATTTCCAACATGATATGGACATGATACAAGTGGAGGCTCCTTCGTCAACCATTATTTGGATGATTTTTTTCCCATAGAGTATCACTTGAATCTAAAAATAAATTTGGGGGGAGAGCCTATGCCAAGCTTGGTCCAAATAAAAATTACTCAAATTGGACTCTCAACATTCAACCCCACCTATGGTTGATAACAATGCCTTAAGCTATTTCGAGCAACTTTATAGAAATTTGAGACAAGACATGGTACATGGTGCCTAGGTCAAATATTACACAATGTTGTAGTTTTGGGAAACCTATGCATTGGGATTATGTGTTGTTTGTTAAACAACACCCTTTGGTGGGTGAATCATTTTCTGAAATGACAACTTTTCTATTTGGAGAGTGCCACCAGGTTGGGAAGACAACACTTGATCTTTGTTTGAAGGGCCAACCTTAGGAATATTATAGTTACGATCTTTCTGTTGGGTGAATTACCTATGAATCTCATCCATTTTTGGAAATTGATGAGTAAGATGATCCTCCCCACAAATCTTGCAATGAAACTTTCTCTTCCTCTTCTCATTAGTGCCTCCACCAACATTGTTTTGGGTTTGTTAAGTCTCTCGTTCAATCGTAGAATTCTTCTTCTTGTTCATTTTCTTCCCTCTAGTTTGTTGAGGATTCTTCGGTTGTGTGGACTACACTGAATTTACCTCGGAGGTTTGAATTTGGAATTTAAATTTTTTATTGGTGGGAACAATGGTTGGTGGGTTTGATGTGATGTTCAATTGATCCAATTGGCCAACATATGTACTAGAAATGGAACCTACAATTCCATTGGTATCTGATCCTAGTTTGGACTTATGAGGATTCGTTGACAACCTTACAAAATGTGGGATGATATCATATAAAGTTCCACACTGAGAATAGATCAAATCAAAGTGAAAGGCACATAATATAGCCCACTCCTCATAAATTGTCCCCCAGTAACATAGAAACATCCTTGGTTGTGGAAGGTAACAAAGACTTAGTGAACCAATCTACAAGGATCTAGTCACGAATCGTGGGCTTGATAAGTCTACACCATTTCCTCCACTCGTGAATGTGATCGGAAATGTGAGTGAAGGTATCCAGACGCAAATATGTCAAAATATATGTCTTGGTATCGTACCTAATTGGAAACTTAAAATGTGTTAAAATTTCCATGGGAAAGGCACTAATGTTTTTGTAGGAAGTTCCCTTAAGTTCAATGTACCATTTTGCAGAACTTCTATTTGAGGTTCTCTAGAAAAGATGCATCAAAATGATATCATCCATCAATGAGTGGGATGAGCACCATAAATGGCAAGTAGTAACGTGCATTGAAGGGTATTCTCCTTGCTTCCCATCGAACTAAGGCATGTCATATGGTAATTTAACATGAATGGACGACCATAATGGGTTATGAAGGATAAGGTCATTTTTCAAACATGACAAATGTGGCATGTCTAATGTCACCAAGAAAGTCAATTGCATGTTGGAAAATGGATTCTAGTAAAAAGGATGAAGAGTCTTGTGAACCGGATGGACCTTGAGGTCACCACATATTATAATTTTTGGTTGTGTATTGGTTTCCAAAAGGATTGTTCCTCCTAGTTTGATTTCCGCCAGGGAAAAAATCACCCCTAGAAAAAATTATTGCTTCAAGAACCAAACATGCCCCTAGGTGGGTTTCCTATAGGAGAAAAAACACTCCAAAATCATTTTTTATTCTAAGACCAAACATTCCCCTAGGAGGGTTTTCTCTAGGAACAAAAGCACTCTCAAAAGTATTATTACTCGTTAGACCATAAATTCCCTAAGGGAGAGTACCCCAAGCAAAAAAAGTATATTCGAAAGGATTACCACCCGCGAACTTAAACTACCCCCAGGGTGGAGCCCCTTGGAACAGAGGTATAACCAAAAGGATTTTTACTTCCATGAACAAGCATGCTACCCCAAGGGATGTTAAATCTCTTGGAAAAATTACTTCCCCCAGCATGACTAGGATCAGTCCTAGACCCACTATGAACATTCCATCCAAAAGGGAATCCAGTGTTTAGCATTGTTGGGTTTCCTATAGGGATGTTAGAAGCAGATGGGAATCCACCTCTAGTGTTAGAAATAGGGTTTGAGCCCCACCGAAAAAAATGTGGATGTGGCCATCAATACTGATGTGACGGGAATGCTCACACTATCTACACTCATGGAAGGGAATGAAGTGATTGTCGGCATTCCCTAAATGTAGAAACTTGATGTACTATGTATGGATGGAGTAGGACCTATGGAACTGATAGAGGGAAAGGATGAAATCATCAGGGTGCCTCGTGTGACACCTTTTTATGATATTGAAGGGTCAACCATATTGGATGATGCATTCATTCTTGACATCATGTGAGGATCACTCAAAAATGAAAAAGGCTCACTAAAATATCCCCTTACCCTGAGGAGTATGGGGTCGTAAGATTTGGTCAAGGGAAGGTTGAATATTGGTGGAGGATTTTCATAAACCAATTCAATATCTATGCGCTCACTTCCCTCTAAATCCCTCTCCAACTCTATAGGCTTTGTGTCATGTGCAATGGACACCAACCTCCACTTAACAGGTGGTTTTTCCTTTGCCTCAAGAGAAAGTACACATCAACTACGAGACCAATTAGTGGTTGGTCAAACACAATAAACAAATATGTTATAAGGATAAACAACAATCAATCTATGGTTGACTTAGACACATAACCAAATACCACACCCCTAACAAATCTAAGCTATCAATAGGAAAACTAGTGGATAAATGAGACTTTTGAAAACCAACTCTTTGGGGGATGCCAGCTCCCAAAAATATTGGCTAGAAAAGGTGTGAAAGATAGTTACTATAACCCACACATAATATCCCTTACTAGTGCAATTACCCTCATGAAGACAGGCACCATCCAAGGGAACTAAAAAGGAGGTTCTAAGTGTTTCTCGGGTACCCCAGGCACTTTCCACTTGCGATCACCTATGTAGATATCTAGGAAAGGTAACTATGGTTTCCACTTCACAATCGATGATCTCGATACCAGTCATGGTTCATGACCACATGTATGGGTAGGGAAACTGAGCCCAAATATTCAAGAAGAGCTTCATTACAGAGAGGTGTGGGCACTTTCGAAACCCTTATACATGTAGTATTCCAACAGACACCAAGACAAGTAGAGAAGGGATATCACTTCACTTGCCCCAGTGCAACCTATTGCTTGACTCTTGTGTTAGAGGAGCTTCTCTACAAGTGCTCCTTGTGACTAATGGATTTATACACTCACTAGTGACTCTTAGTTCTGGTTTTGCAACCTTGGAAAATTTACTCTTTGAACCTACAACAAGGCCCTAAATCCTATTCTAATTAATTTTAAATTAAGACCTTTTCTTCTTAGGTTGTTAATTACTCGAGGGTAATGGAATGAAACTTTAGTGGTGTTTTGACACTTTTGAATCTATATGAAGAAAAAGTATGTATGCAAGAGAATTCACTTTATCTTTCATTGAACGTTATCTAAAGGAAGGGAAGAGATCATTTTTCACTTTCAGATTTTTAAACCAAAACAACAACCTCACACTCTCTCACTAACCATTCAAGACAAACAAAGAAAATTTAAATGATATATCTAAGGGATTAATAGACCAATACAATATCCAAACAAGACACTCAAAACATTTACCCTATTACGCTTATGAAATGCAAAATTTTATTAGTCCAATAAAGAAAATTAAATGAAAATCAAACTAGAAAAATAGAAAGTTAAGGGATGTATGATATTGGTAATGATGCAAAAAAACACACCTTGATGTTTATATGGGAAGAAAAAACAAAAACTTGGACAAGGATCTAGCAATGCAAAGTCTACAAACACACACAAATTGAATGTAAAGGGATATAAAACACACTACTAGATTTGAAAAGACATGTTGCATGTGCTTCTTAGGTCAATGCTCACTAGGAAACAAACTCAAATAAGTAATAAAGATGAAATCAAAGCACTCAACACATAAAATTCATTCAAAATTTAAAATAGAAAATAAGAAGCTTAATCAGGGATCAAACCAACATCAACAAATCCTTGATAGTCTTAGAGACCTATATTAGACACAAATCTAGGAGAAAACAACCCAAAATCCTAAACAAAATCACCTATAGGAATAGGTAGTGACCCAACATTAGTGAAATGTGTGATCAATAGGTAGCCAATTGTGGGCTACAATGTAGAAACAAGCGATCGATCACTCTGGTTTTCAAAGATAGAGCATGATCGTGGAGGGAAATTGGTAAAAAAAATCCTAAAGTTGGCCCATATCTGAGGGATTTGACAACCTGGTGAGTGATAAGGAAGGTAGATAGATACATACAACTATCAAATATCAAAAGAACAAGGGAAACTCCAAAAATGAGGAAGAATCAAAGATACTTCCCTAATGGAGTCGCAAATTATGTTATGGAGAAATCCCCCCCATGGATAGGTGAGCAATCCCTCAGATCTACCTATGATGTGAGATAGACTTTAGGATAGAGAACAATAGTATATTCCCTAAATCTATTATATTTGTTCCTATCAATGCTATAATGTAGAATGACATACTTAATTCTTTGTGGTTTTCCTTACGTAATCCTAGCTAATGCATCTCCATAAATCTAGCTCGATCTCCTACAACCTGCTTCCTACAAACAAGGAGACAAAAAATACCAAACTTAAACCTATTAAAGCATTGGTAATTTCAAATATGTTCTACTCACGGAAATAACAAATATACAATTTACAACCGAATACACTGAAATTGGAAGGATAAAACTATGTAGATCGATATTAATAAGTGGATAAAATGTACATCAATCAGTTGTTTAACTTGGGTTTTGATTGAGATTGTCCTTGGTCCCTGCTCCAGCTCCTCCTTATCCCTCACAAAAGTAAGGCTGACCTAATATGAAGACCAAATATGTGGAGGATCTCCTATGAAAACTTGTAGCATAAGTTTACTTGAATTCATCCTCATCTTCCTTGGAATTCCTTATATATATTGATTGATGGAGGAGGCTATGAGGTGATTCTAGATATATATAAATCCATGTAATCTAAGTCTATTACAAGTTACCAATTTCATATCATGAGATAAACAACTCACCCAATGATGATCTCCTCATAACTCATCAATTCTAGAAGGTGGTAGGGGTGGTCGTGAGCTACAGTGATACAACTCGTGACTAGTTGAATGCTACCAATCATCTATCCCATGATCGATCACACCTTTATATGCATGCAATATGTGACCTCCATCAAAATATATGAAATATAATCAAGAAGAGTGTGTCTCAACATGATAGTGTCAGTAGGTCTTCCATGTGTTGCTAGGGTGGAAAATAGAGCTATAATAGAGAGAGAGCGAGAGAGAGAGAGAGAGAGAGAGAGAGAGAGAGAGAGATTGGGATATAGGTAGATATTTAGAGGGAGAGAGAGAAAGGGGTGTGGATATGGATAAGGGGGGGGTTTATTGGGGTAGAGAGAGAGTGAGTGAGAGTGAGAGACAGTGGGAGAGATAGAGAGAGAAATGGGAGTAGAGAGGGAGGGAGAGAGAGACAAAGGGAGATAGTGGAAGGGGATATATATATATATATATATGGAGGGAGAGAGGGGGGGGGGAAGAAGAGTAGGCGAGAGATAAAGGGAAAGAGGGAGAGAGGTATAAAGGGGTAGAGGGGGAGATAGAGGGAGTTTTATGACCCAAAGGGGGAGTATATAGGGTTAAATGTGTATGATTTGACCCCAAGGGGTAGAATATATGGGGATAAATGTACATGTAATGTGTAAATATATATTTAATAGGTTTTTCCTAATAGTAAAGGAGCCTCATGTGTAGGTGTGAATAGGTATATATAGAGATCATGTATTCATTATTGTAGACATTTGAATTGTAGTGTATGCATCTATTGGGTTATGTGGAGGAGGATCTCCTATTATTTAAAGAGTTATTGTGTAACTCATATATGTTATCGATATTGGAGTTGTGCTCCACTCTCAAATTTATGTATATGGTGTGTAATTATGTTTTGTTATGATATCTTAAGCATTTGGATCATTACATTTGGTATCAGAGCATCGATCCTAGGGTTTTGCTTCTTCAAGAAATTCATATGGGAATTTTCACTATAACGTTTTTTCTTGCACACTTCAAAAAACAAAACTTGGAGGTTATTTACAAGACATATCATGGTATCTTAGTTACAAATTTCAACTTCAGGGTCATTATACTTTTAGAGTTGCATCCTACGGAAGATAGGGTTTTTGATTAATCCTGAATTTAGTTTTAAACGAGTCATCTTGGGATTTTTTATATAATATTGTTTATGGGATGAATCGGATAGTGAAATCTGGAGGATGTTTAGAATAAATATCATGGTACTTGTGGTATGAATTTCATCTTTTGGGTCATTATAATTTCATAGATACATCTAGTGGAATATAAGGATTTTTACTAGTCCTTTTACTATTCTCAAGTAGGTGTTCCGAGTAAAAACATCATATCTTCTTCACCGAGCATCCAAATTAGGGAGACCAATTGCATTTGAAAGAGGACAATCCATAGTATTTTTAAAGGTACAATTTTCAAAATTAGGTATCAAATATTGGACACATGGAATTATGCAGAGGTTCTCTCTCCAAAACAATCCTAATATCAACAAGGTTTGAGAAAGTTACCATAACTTTCACTTGGAAAATAAAATTTTGGTCGGACCTATGGAATTGCAGAGAAGACATATCATAGTAATACATGCTGAAATTTCACTCATAAGGACCGAAATTTTATAAATACATTATAAGGAAGGTTGGCTAGAGGGACAGACTCCAAATCAGGGTTTCAAAGGTATATTTACTTAAAACTATCATAACTTTTTATTAGGATGTCTGATAGAGTTGATTCAAAATCGATTGGAAAGAAAACATAGAATATTATATTGGAACAAGGGGTATAACTATTTCATATTATTAATCCTAATATATTAAGGTTGTAAGTTGAGGTTTGGGTTAGACCTCAATTAAGAATCAATGGAAATAACTTACTCTAGTGGAAAAGAAGATGAAGATGAAATCAATCCCATGGAATGGTTGAGGATAGTAAATAAATATGACATAAATAATTTAATGGTAAAAGATATTTTTTTGGTGAATCTTGTAAATGGTGGATGGGTATTGATCATGATACTATACTTAACATCACATGACAAACATTTGAAGAAATATTCTCAAATAAATGGATTAGGGATATGTAAAGGGAGGATATGTAAAAAATTCAAGAGTAGTTAAAGGAATCAAAAGAAAATGTCTCTGAATTGTAAAAGGATATTGATGAGCTAAGAAAATATATTACAAATAAAAATGATGAGTTCGTCAAGATGCAATCCCTTAATGAATCACTCAATAAGGAGGTTAAGAACCTAAAGAAAGAAAAGAGTAGTGTTATCCCCGATATCTAGGGATAACTAGGAGATCATGTCTCGAGGCCCACATGGTCCTAGACATGGAGTACCGAGAGCAGGATTGACTTGAGCATTGCCCTGGAGGGCCCATCTTTCTTCTTCTCCGCCAGACTTGTCCTGTCAGCAGTAGCAGTGTCCATCGCCACCGGCCTGGGCTTGCATCTGAGAGGACTCTTGCTCCATGAGGTAATTGGTCTGAGGTATCATGGTATGTGTCATATTTGATTGTTATAACCTTCTTATATATGCATCAGGTACCTTTAATTTCTGATGACTGCTTGGATCTTACACTAATCCACTTGACCATTGTTGGGGTGATTGATTGGGTAACTTAGCAAGTTGATATTCATGGGCCTTGGTTAGCCACCAAGGGGGATTTGCAGAGTCATCGTCTGCTCCCACCATCTTATCATCTTTACATCTTATACCCCGCTCATCCATCCCATTCCCCTAGTCTGGCCATTAGGATGACCTTTGAGGGTTACATCTTGTCTTGTGGGAAGAAGGGGCTAAAGGCACAGGGGGTAAAAGCAGCTGGTAAAAGATAAAATCCATAGGAAATAAAACCTAGAGATGCTTCACCCAGAGGATCCCCGAGAAGGCAATAAAAAGCCTCTCGATAAGAAACTAAGGGACCCTAAGAAAAATAATAATAAAAACAAGACCTAACCAAGAGGATGGGAGGTCTCATCACAAGCTGACCCATTATGTTCATAGGTATTTAGCAGTATGACATTGCCACCATATGGTCACTAAGCCAGGGAAGTGACCTTTGGTTTCATGGCCAAAGGAAAGGGGGTCTCATCACGAGCCAGCCTTATCATTTATGTGAAGATACCAGTGGGTAACGCTGTCAGCTCTGGCCACCAAACCAAGGCAGTGTCCTCTTCGTCAGACCTTGAAGTAAAAAAGAAAGAAAAGCAATAAAAGAAAAATGAGGCAATAGAGGGCTTGAAAAAAATGCATCCATGGCGGGTACAGCTCGCCTCCTACAAAGGCACCCACAGACGACACCTGCCCTTGGTCTTACTATGACTAGAAATCCCTAAAAACCATATCACCACATAAAACATGGCTTGAATGATCTTCTGAGGAACTTTCCATCTCTTATGGGTGTTAGTCCAATAGGTTGTTTTGTTGGTTTCCTTAGCTTTGTATAGTAGATCTGTGTAATATCTTTGAGCTCTTCGATGATATGTTAGGGATTTCATGCATGTATTTGATAACTTTAATAATGAAATATGATTTACATTGCTATGATCTCTAGGACTGATGAGCCCATGGAGAACGTAGTCTTTTATGTGCAGGACCATACCCGGCAGACAGGTACCAGAGGACCGGTACACATGGGGAGATGATTATCTCGGACCTCCATGGGGATGAAGAGCCCGTCATATGATTGTTGGGATGGCAGAGGCAGGACAACATCATGATGAGCCATTGCATGAAGAAGACAGAAGAACGCCCTCACCAGGACGCTGTGGAAGATATTTGACCTATGGGGGATCATCCCCTGCAGATGGGATGATGGCTTTGATGGATAGGACGCCACCCAGGATAGGCTGGACGTTTTCTGGAGCAGATGGAAGTGTGTTGGTCTTGCTTGGCACATGTGGCAGGTTGCAAGAGCCCCAAGAGGGCCAACGTTTTTCCTTCTGGATGCTGGTGATGCCCAAAAAGGGACAACGTCTCCCTCAGAGGGGCCTGACGTCTCCCTTTTTAGCTCTATTTTGACATTTTTAGCATTTAATGTAACAAATAATGGAATAATGTTAAGTCATCCTTGTCGATTGTTTTTAATGACCTATTTTGTAAATTAAGGTCATTTGGATGATATATATTGAGGACGTTGAGCCTCATTTTAATATAACATAACTTGCTCTCTTGTGAGAGATACTTCTTAGCTCTTGTCTTGGTTATTTTTGGCTCTTGGAGTGAGGCGCTACTATTGGAAGGATTATCTTTGGCATGCATATGGTGTTTTTATCATTGGAAGGTGTTACAACTAG
>ML790457.1:235381-283763 GCA_009831015.1 Picea engelmannii | reverse complement strand
TATTGTATGATTCCTTGATCACATACATAGGTTTATATTGAGTTTATGCTATTACTATCACTTTGGTTGGTTGTGTTCTTTTGTAGGTTCATCATTGTATGAGCGTTGGAACGGAGCTAGGATGGCGATGGCGAGAGGAAGTGACATTTAAACGGTATGTCACTCATCGCTCTTTAGTTAGTAAATTCAATATCTAAAACTTAAGGAAAGCGTCATGTTATGGTGTGTTTTATTCTAGATCTAGGTGGATCTAGGGAGATCAGTTAGTGTCCGCACCTACCGATTAGTCCGATAACAAAATTGGCGACTCCACTGGGGATCGAACCCAGAATCTCTGGTTTGACAGACCAAATTTAGTCCTTTTTCAATTTTTTTCCTGTTTACAGGCATTCTCGCACTGTATCCTTTAGTGGTATGTGAGAAACACCTCAGTTCGCACCCTGGTGTTAAGTCCAGTGCGAGACCCTCACAGTCAACCTTTTTTCAGCCTGCGAGAATCTTTGATTCTCGCACTGTAATACACTGCCAACCTGCAAAATTGTTTGTAAAATTTTTTGGATTGGGTCTTGTGATTTTTGTATGCCTAGTTTTGCTTTGAACAACTGGATTGAACTTTTGGAGCCTATATTGATCTGTTTACAGTCTTCTTGACATTCTTTGAGTTTCTTTTATCCATATTTTTTTTGTTTGGTTTTGAAGGATTAGTCTCTTGCTTTGAGTGTCTTTCAATTACAAAGCATGTGTTTTCTTTAGAATTGTTTAGGGAAAGATCAGATTTCTTCTAAATAGTTCACTTTAAAAAAGAACTTTTAGTTTGGGTTTCTCTGTTTTGAGAAAGTTCATTATTGGTTTTAGTGAAATTTTTTAAACAAAAAGATTTAATTTCTTGCTTTATATTAGATTGGGGGCATCCTTTCATTTAAAGTAGCGAAATTGCATGATTCTTGGCATTTTTTTTATCTTAAATTATGAAAAAAATTCCCCCTCATGGCCGGGGGGGGCATGAATCGTGCATTGGTGTTCAGTACCTTTTTCTCATTTCTTGAGAATCTTGATATTGATGAGTTTAATATATTTTGGTACATTGTGCATATGGGAATGATAAATGTTTTCTCCTTCTCGTAGCATAGCTTTCATCGAAATGAAAAGATTGCATCTTCATATCTTTGCATAAATTTTGAGTCAGTCAAAACACCATATTGTTCACGCCATTTTCCTCTTGAGTAACAACAACCATAAAATAAAACGCTTATAAAACCTGATTAGATATTTTTTATCTTTTCTGGTAGCAAACCTACATTAGATTAGTTGTAGGGCTTTGGAATAGGTGTGAAATATCACTTTCCAAAGTTGCAAACAAACATAGAATCTTGAGTTAGGGAGCGGTTAAATACACTTATTACATTTTGTCCTGGGAAGCCCTTATAACACAAGGGTCAATCACGAGGTCGCATTGAGACTGACAGAGTTACTCACTCTGCTTTGTTGGTCTTGGTGTAGAGGTTGCACGTATTATGGGGGTCGCTTGAGAGGTATACCCACAATGATGAGTGGAAGCCTTTCAAGTTGATTTTGGGCTAGATACCCTGCCCTTGCACGTGGATCAGACTGTCGACTATTTCCCCAGGCATCATTGTAGTAATTGGTAACCTTAGTGGCTTGTCTCTCTAGGTTCTTTACACGAGGTGATTGTGGAGGGGCAAGTCTTCAAGGTACCTAGAATCGACGTTGACCAAACTCACTCGAGCTCCTTGGAGGGTATACCCATGATTATGTGTGGGAGATTTCAGCAGGGTGTAAGTCCATTAAGTAGGTCGCCAACATAACTTTTCCACCCGCTCTATCTCAACCCTTTCTTACATTGTTCCCGCGACATTGGATTTCATCACCAACTAGTGTGTTCATTGTGAGAAGGTTTTGTTTGTTTGCTTACTTCCTAGATTTTTAGCGTGTGTTGTTTGTTTTCCCTAGCAGACTCTAGGTTGGATTTATTTAATGGCATCAGTTCCTAGAATGACCAATGAAGGAACCCCTACTCCAGGGGAACCTTTTATTTTTCCTTCCCATGGAAACATTGGTCTTCCTCACATTGCTACTTTGAGCCTTCCATGTCTCACTATTGGATTACTGGTATGGTTGTTTTCCACTCAGGTAATCCCGAATGCAGTTAGTGCTTCAGTCACAAGAACTTGCCCCCAAGAGCATCAACCTCATGTTGATCCTTCACCTTCTTCACCAGTAAGGTCTTCTTCACCTTCTTTGTTTGCAATGTCGCCTTCTGTTTCATCTTCTTCATCGAGTGAAAGTTCTAAAGCTAGTAACCCGGTGAATAAGAAGAAGAAGAAAAGGAAGATTAAGAAGAAGAAAGATAAACAAGGGTCAAATTTTCCAACCACTGTCAAACATGTTGGAAAACAACTAGTTACTGTTAATCGTGTTGGGAGTGTTGATGATGTCAAGATCACCCAAACAACTCATAAGACCAAGTACATTTGCAGGCTCTGTAAGGGTATCCATCTTCTTAAGGATTGCCCTGGTCTACCCAAGGTTATAGAGGTATGGTCTCCATATCCTCGCCAACCCATGTCGTCAGCCTCTGCACAACATGTTTATGACTTCCCGTCGACTAGTCACGATATAGTTGGGAAGAAGAAAAGTAGAGCCAAGTTCCCATGTATGTTATGCAAAGGGAGTCATCTAACTCATATTTGTCCTCATATGGAAGAAGCCTCGAAATTACTGGAAAGCATGTCTGTTTCACAGCCTCAACTTCTAGTTGCTTATCGCAAGCTTTCTCTCAACCCACCTGTAGTTGATGGAATGATCAATCTAGTTCCCCCGTTAATCGGTCCAGTTGATCAAGTGGTCAATCTGGTCATGTCCTTAATTGAACCAATTGACAAAGTGGTTGATCTGATACCATCCTTGGTCAATCCCACTCTCCCCTCAGAGAGTGAAACTAAAACAGTCGATATGATCTCTCCATCGGTCGATCCTACTCTCCCGCTAGAGAGTAAACCCGATACTGCCCTCGTTTTTCTTGTTGATACAGAATTTCCCATGCCGAGGGGTATTCCTCCTTCTCCCGTAGGACCCCCTCCAAGTAATGAGACCATCCATTTTGATTGGAGTGTGCTAACTGGACGTCATCTTCCCTCTTACATTCCTTTCCAGATTATAGTACAGGTTTGTGGTCGGGATGTTCCTCAGACATTGATAGATGAAGGTTCATCTGTTAGTATTTTTTCTTCTATTTCTTGGCAATCTTTGGGTTACCCTCCGCTTGCACCGGTTACAAATTTTTTTTTATCTTTTAACAAAATAACTAGTCAACCTTTATGGACCCTTCCTCAGTTTCCTGTAACTTTGGTAGGGAAAACTATCTTTCTTTATTCCTTGGGTGAGATTATGTCTATGCCATGAAAGCTATTGTGTCTACTCTTTTTCGTGTGATATCTTTCCCTCACGATGGAAGAGTTGTGACTGTTGATCAACTTTCATTCATTAACCTTAACTCGTTTGCCTCCCTAAATGGTTCTTATATGCAGACGGTATCACCCCCACCACAGGTCAATTATGTGGCGTTTCCGCCCATGGATTCAACTTCTGATGACTTAGATACAGTAGTTGACATGGTGATCTCTTCGATAGGGTTGTTAGAGCCTAATCTCTTTACTCCTATCAGGAACCTGATCTCTTTATCTGGTTCTTATTTTTTAATGAGGTTGCTTCAGAGACACAAAAACATGTACTGTAATCTGGAAAGGAATGAAAGAGGGAAGATGAGGTCCAGTTAGCACACCCCAATCAAAATGGATGGTCTCGTTACTTGGAGGGGGTCCTACGAGAGAAGGAGGAATACCCCTCGTCACGAAAGATTCTGTATCAACGAGAAAAATGAGGGCAGTATTGGGTTTACTCTCTAGCGTGAGAGTAGGATCGACCACTTGAGTTTCATTCTCCAAGGAGAGAATGGGGTCGACATATGGAAATGGATCGACCACTTGGGTGACACTCTTTAACGGGAGAGTGGGATCAACCGAGGATGGGATTGGATCGACCGTTTTAGTTTCACTTTCTGAGGGATGAGTGGGATTGACCGAGGATGGTATCGGATCAACCACTTTGTCAATTGGTTCAATTAAGGACGTGACCAGATTAACCACTTGATCAACTGGACCGACTAACGGGGGAACTAGATTGATCATTCCATCAACTATAGGTGGGTTGAGAGAAAGCTTGCGATAAGCAGCTGGAAGTTGATGCTATGAAACAAACATGTTTTCCAGTAATTTTTAGGCTTCTTCCATATGAGGAAAAAGATGAGTTAGATGACTCCCTTTGCATAACATACATGGGAAATTGGCTCTACTTTTCTTCTTCCCAACTATATTGTGACTAGTCGACGGGAAGTCATCAGCATGTTGTGCAGAGGTTGATGACATGGGTTGGAAAGGATGTGTAGACCATACCTCTATAACCTTGGGTAGACTAGGGAAATCCTTAATAAGATGGCTACCCTTACAAAGCCTGCAAGGGTACTTGGGCTTACAAGTTGTTTGGGTGATCTTGACATCATCAACACTCCCAGCACGATTAACAGTAAATGGTTGTTTTCCAACATGTTTGATTGTGGTTGGAAACTTTGACCCTTGTTTATCTTTCTTCTTCTTAATCTTCCTTTTCTTCTTCTTCTTATTCAATGGGTTACTAGCTTTAGAACTTTCACTCGATGAAGAAGATGAAACGGAAGGTGACATTGCAAGCGAAGAAGGCGACGAAGTCCTTACTGGTGAAGAAGGTGAAGGATCAACATGAGGTTGATTCTCTTGGGGGGGGTGATTGTGACCGAAGCACTAACTGCATTCGGGATTACCTGAGTGGAAAACAACCATACCGGTAATCCAATAGTGAGACCTGGAAGGCTCAAAGTAGCGATGTGAGGACCAATGTTTCCATAGGAAGGAAAAATAAAAGGTTCCCTTGGAGTAGGGGTTCCTTCATTGGTCATTTCGGGAACTAATGCAATTAAATAAATCCAACCTAGAGTCTGCTAGGGAAAACAAACAACACACGCTAAAAATCTAGAAATCAAGCAAACAAACAAAACCTTCTCAAAATGAACACACCAGTTGGTGATGAAATCCAACATCGCAGGAACAATGTAAGAAAGGGATGATATAGAGCAGGTGGAAAAGTTACGTTGACGACCTACTTAATGGACTTACACCCTGGTGCAAGCTCCCACACATAATCGTGGGTATACCCTCCAAGGAGCCCGAGTGAGTTTGGCCAACGTCGATTCTAGGTACCGTGAAGACTTGCCCCTCCACAGTCACCTCGTGTAAAGAACCTATAGAGATAGGCCACTAAGGTTACCAATTACTACAATGATGCTTGGGGAAACAGTCGACAGTATGATCCATGCGCAAGGGTAGGGTCGTGACAAGAGTAAAGAAATCAGGCTCTAACAACCCACTCTGGAAGGACGCCATGTTGAGGGTCGTGACAGGAGTAAAGAGATCAAGCTCTAACAACCCTATCGAATAGATCACCATGTCAACTATTGGATCTGATTCATCAGAAGTTGAAGCCATGGGCGACTCAATAGAGGTTTCAAATGAATTTATCTTGAACATATGAATGACACGACCAATGATTTGGCAACATTGACTCAGAGACGATGCAGGGTATGACCGTGTAGCAAATCGAATGAGAGACAAATGGATTTCCCAAACCAACTTCAAATAATGAACAGAGGGGTGTCATGTTCAAGAGCGACACTTACTGCCAATTAATATGAATACGAGAACACATCCCTTTCCCAAATTTCCCCCCACCATTTCTTGCGAGTACCGCTTTATTTTTACGCAATCTTGAGGAGGATAACATATGCTTATTGATATAAGCGTATCCTTTGGATAAGTCCTTTAGAGTATGTTTAACAAACCCTAGGAAGGAGTGGTTCAGTCCCATGATGGGTCTGTTGATGTTTGTTTAACGAGTCCAAAAATAGAAAACTCTAAGGTTTTTCATGATTATAGAGTCTGGAAAAACACTTAAAAGAGAACTCTCTCAGTTCCTTTTTCATAAAATAGTCTAATGAGACTGAAAAAGAGATAAATTATTGCCCAATGAACGCTTTCTTCAAATACTTTAACGAGCGTGAAAATAACAAGGTCGCTCGACAATCTTTTCATGTTTAGAGAGTTTAAAAAGAGCTTAAAGAGGACTCCAAGGGGGTTCATTTTTCGTATAACCTTGTTGATCCCGAAAAAGTGATAAAAGTGTTCTCGATCACATTCTCATGTATTTTTGAGCGTGAGAACGGACAAAGACCAAGCTCGAGGTTTTGTACAAAAACCATAAAAAACAATCAAAATATGCGATGAAGAAGAAAAAATATGTCTGCATCCCTGTGCATGAACATCGAAGTCATTATGCCTACAAAATTTGTACTCAAAAAGGGCATTAGGCATTAGGTTTTAATAAATAAACAATTATAAAATCCAATAAAATGGTAAAAGTAAATATAAAGGGGTAAAAACTCTTTTTACCATATCATTTGAACTTTACCAATATTTGAGCCCAAAAACCCCTCTTTTACCCTTGAAATTTGGCGTTCGATTGTGGGAGTTACGAGCATCCATTTGACGAACCATCAGCAGTAGTGAGGTAAGATCCTTGTTCTCTACCTTTTCATGGTTTAATTTTTCATTTTCATTGGCAAAAATCACAGTTTTGTGTTGGTTTTGGGGGCTAAAGTCGCGCTCAGCCATTCTCGCAGGTGAGCCACACGGGACCTGCGAGAATGAATCATTCTCGCAGGTGACCCCAAAGGTGCCTATGAGAACCTTGCACTGTGCCTAAAGGGAACCTGCGAGAACCAAAAAGTGGAGAAATTTTTTAAATTTTTTCTCAATGAAAAGATACCAAGTGTTGAATAGAGTTATTAACTTTCTTCTTGTGCTTCTTATGCAGGTATTTGGCCATCACCATGGTTCTAGAATGGCGTGAAAGGGAGCACGAAGAAGATAATGCCATTGCCAGAAATCATCCGGCCACCTTTGCCACTTTACAAGACTGTGGTCTTCTGAAGTTCTTTCGTATCCCGGGCATGAGGGCCCAAGTCAGGTTATTGGAGTACCCTATGCATATGTGGGATCCCGATCAACAAGTATTCCATGTAGGGGTCCACACATTGTCCTTTGATATTGAGGACATTTACTTCTTGACAGGACTGTCACGACGTGGGTACCACGTGAACTTGACTGGTAGCAGAGGTGGTGGGCTTCTTATGAGTGAGTACTGTCGCTTGCATTGTGTTCCAGAGGAAGAGAGGATAAAAGGGAAAGTAGCTATTTGGGGAGTTCAGTATTTGACCCTCCACACTATTTTGTTCACCATTGCTTGTATGGATGGGAGCTTTGCTCCTCACATGGATCTCCAGAGCTACTTTCTCCTGAGAAAAGTGGCATTCATCTCTTCCCAGAAAACATAGTTTTGAAGAGAGTTCGCAGGTTTCTTATATCCTAGGGTGCGAGAATGACCCATTCTCGCAGGCTGCCTTCAGCTAGGGTGTGAACTTCTTGCACTGTTCTACATAGCTAGGGTGTGAACTTGTTATCAATCTTGGAAAAAGTTGAAGTCTCGATGTTTCTAGAAGGGAATCTTCTAGAGAATGGGTTGGCATTTGAATGGTTATCTTTGTACTGGTTTCCATGATATTGTGGGATCATTATTATCCAAGTAACCATCTCATCCTCTCCTATATATTGATGGGATTCTCATGGAAAATGTTAAGCAAGATTCATTGGAGAATCAGTGAAAGAATTGTGTGAAGGACCTATCTTGAACAAGGAGCTTGGAGACTCTAGCAAGTCTATTAAGAGGAATTAAATCTTCTTCATACAAGGATCGAGCAAGTGTGTGTGTTGGAGCCAAGAGCCATCAAAAGGAATCTTACAACATCAAGGAGATCAGTTTGTATCTTCTACTTTCAATTAATATAATACAGCGACATGTCCTTTTCCCATAAAGTCATTCTTACTTTATTGTGTAATTCCTTGATCATATACATAAGTTGTCAATCGAATATATTTTTCTATCTTCACTTTGGTTGGTTTGTGTTGTCTTGGTATTGAACTCACGAGAACACAACCAACCAAAGTGATAGTAATAGCATAAACTCAATATAAACCTATGTATGTGATCAAGGAATCATACAATAAAACACAACAAGCTTTATAGGAAAGAATCATATTACTATATCATATTAAATGTGAAAGAGAGATTACAACCATGGCCTTGATGTCATAAGGTCCCTTCCAACTGTCCTTTATTCTCCACACACTTTCACTCCAAGAATTCTGAGAGCACAGATCTGATAATATTCACAATCTATCTTGACAAAGTGGCTCATCTAGCCAAGCTAAAAATCTCCAAATCTCAATCCAATCCAAGCTAATCCCAAAAGATCCAAAGCTAACAAAAGATAACTTTTCACATAAATCAACTCAGTATCTAGCCCAAAATCAACTCGAAAGGCTTCCACTCATCATTGTAGGTGTGGACATCAGTAAAAAATGAAACCACCCGAGGATAGTTTTTGCGTCTGTGAAGCAACCTCGTTAAAAAATGAAATAGAGGTCTTTGAGTATAGTTTTCTAATTTCAAGCTTAAAAAATGAAACCACTTGAGGATAGTTTTTGTGTCTCTCTAGAAAACTCGTTAAAAAATGAAACCGAGGTTACGAGCATAGTTCTTGTTTCTGTGTCAAGCTCGTTAAAAAATAAAATAATTTTCCCCCTCTCTGTTTGAGTCAAGTCCTTCGTCTAGTATTTGAAGCTTCATTTCCTTTGCCTTTGTTGTTGGATGAAACAAAGCTAGGGGGGCAATACTTCTAGCCTATGGAATTTATGCTAAAGTAGAGCCGCTAGTTTCTTAAGCTGGGGGATAAGTACCAACCTTCCATGTGTTATGCATTGGGAAGTTCCAAGCATAGTTTTATATAGTTCAAGCTTGTGTAAAAATGAAACCACTTACCTCAAGCATAGTTTCCTCTGGTTCAATATTGTGTAAAAATGAAAGCAGGTTCAAGCATAGTTTTGTTTATATTTTAAGCTTGTGTAAAAATTAAAATCTATCCCAAGCATAGTTTGGTTTTGTTTTAAAGCTTGCGTAAAAATGAAAACAATCTTGAGCTTAGTATTTGTTCTTTCTCATGCTCGTAAATACATGAGAATAAGTTACCGAGGTTAGTCTTTGTTCTTTCTTGTGCTCGTAAATAAGTGAGAATATAACTGAGTATAATTTTATCACTTTTTCGGACTCGTAAAGGTTATACGAAAAAGGAACTCCCTGGAGTTCCCTTTAAGCTATTTTCAAACTCTCTAAACATGAAAAGATTGTTGAGTGACCTTGTTCTTTTCATGCTCGTTAAAGTATTTGAAGAAAACGTCTGTTGAGCAATAGTTTATCTCTTTTTCGGTCTCATCAGACTACTTTACAAAAAAGGAACTGAGAGAGTTCTCTTTAAGTGTTTTTCTAGACGCTATAATCATGAAAAACCTCCGAGTTTTCTTTCTTTTGACTCATTAAATAAAAATCGAAAGGCCCATATGGGACCAAACCACTCCTTCCTAGGGTTCGATAAACATATTTCGAAGGACTCATCCAAAGGATGAGATTACACCAACAAGCATATGTTATCCTCCTCAAGCTTGCGTAAAAATAAAGAGGTACTCGCCAAAAATGGTGGGGGGGAAATTGGGAAAGAATTGTGTCTAAACCTGTATTCCATGAAAGAGTGAATTTTGAACATGACACCCTTTCACTTGCTTTGTTTCTAGGTTGGAAAATCCACTTGTATCCTGATCGTACTCCTTTATAAGATTACAAATCGGTCTATGATCCCTGTTGTTGAGTCAGTGTTTCCGAGACAGTTGTCGTGTCGTCAATATGTTCAAAGAGAAATTAAACCTAGAAAGCCTTCTATTTGGTCGGCCATTTCTATAGTCCTTAAGAATTCTATTGCATCGTCCATAGCTAAGTCAGTCCTGAATCACTTGTTACTCTGATCTACATCAAATCCTGTTACTTGTTTCGTGTCATTGATGGGGGATACATTAAGGACCTCCTATGACGAGTCTTTTCCTATCGACCTCAACTCATTATCTAGGAATTGGACTTAGAAACTAATTGGTACCTTGGAACTTGCATGCCTCAATGGCAAGTTTCCTTACTTTCGACAATGGGTTTTCATTATTGCCCCCTGATCGGGAGATTCCGCCGAGTGTTCGACTTCAACTCATTAATTCACATTCGTTGGATTGTACTAGTGTAACTTGGGATTCATTGACATTAATGGTGATTTCCCTCGCGCTTGTTAATGGTATACACTAATGACCGGTAATCAAGTGGTTTCTAGCATGTTCGACTTCAACACATGTATTCACGTGGTTAGATTTGTACTATAGAGTGGCGGAGATGAAGACCCTGGATATTTTCTGATAGATCCAGGTTGCGTTGGAGTATATTCAGTGTATTTTTGCATAGATCCACATTGTATGTCCCATGGCTATGTTCAAATTTGAGTCTTTAACACATATATCCACAGTGTATTTTTGGTGGCTATGTTCAGATTTGAGTCATATTGGCATGGATCCACAGTGTATGTTTCGTGGCCATGACCTGTCTTACTTGACATGGATCTTCGCATGTTGGCATTTATTCTTTGACTCATTTGTATTCTGAGTATGGGAATGCCTACCTAAGAGATGATATATTATTGCACTATATTTCCTTGTTTATTGGCAGGTTTCCGACTGACTATTCCTTGTTCCATACACACACTCGACAAAGTATTTCAGCTGTCACTCTATTCTAACTTCATACTTTGGGGGGCTCTCTATTACACATTATTTTCGTCATCCCTATGATCGTTAATGATGTAAACCTATATGTTGCCTTCAGAGCGGTTAGTGGCCTGAGTTCCTGAAGAGAGAAGGAACTTTTCTTGAGAAAAGAAGTTGTGTTTTCATTTGTAAAAACCCCATGAAAAAGGAAGTTCACAGGTTTCTCTATAGGCAAGGTGCGAGAATGCCTAATTCTCGTAGGTTGCACCATAGCTGGGTTGTGAGAGGTTCGTAGGTTTCTCTATAGGTAGGGTGCGAGAATGACTACACGTGGGAAAAATAAGTGTTTTCTTGAATCTTCTAGAAGGAGAAACTTCTATGGTGAGGTGGCATAAAAATGGTTTGGATCTTACTCGCTTTCATGATTTAGTGGGATCATCCTAACCTCCTCACCTTATCCTCTTCAACTTATAAAAGGAGAGGAGTTCTCATGGAGAAAGTTAGCTTTGGTTAGCTTTGGAGCTTTTGGGATTAGCTTGGATTGGATTGAGCTTTGGAGATTTTTAGCTTGGCTAGATGAGCCACTTTGTCAAGATAGATTGTGAATATTATCATATCTGTGCTCTCAGAATTCTTGGAGTGAAAGTGTGTGGGGAATAAAGGATAGTTGGAAGGGACCTTATGACATCAAGGCCATGGTTGTAATATATTTAATTAATATAAATATTAATTAAATATATGTACAATATATTAATTAAATATTTCTAGTATTGGCCCTAAAAATACAAAACACAACCCCCAATCAAACACAAGCCCAACAAACAAGGTGGAGGGTTTAGGAGAGGTTTACACATGTACATGTGATTCTCAAAGTGACATTTTTAACTTTATCGTCACTCCATATGGGATACATCCCTCATGTGGTCATGACCACCTTTAAACAGAGTCATACACCAACAACTACTTGATCAAGGAATAGGTTTCCCTAGAACATTTCTGGGGTCTTATACACCAAGGTACAAGACCAAGGATCAACCCATGTCCCAGACATGGGTACCCTGGAACATGTGCAAGGGCCCTACATATATCTAGGGACTTTAACTTCTTGGTCCCATACCAAGACCCTCAGTCATATACTGGGGGGCCTCACAAGGGTCTTCACTGCTTGGTCCTAGACCAAGAACCCCAGTCATCTACTGGGGGCCCGTACAAGGGTCTTTTTCCATGGCACTGACTATTTTTTCCTAGACCAAATCCCCAAGAGTGCACTGGGGGCCCTAGATCTCAGCTAGGGTCTTTTCCATCCTCCCAGAGAATGGCTCTTGCAACTTCTTTAAATTCAACACTCCCTCTCAGTAAGAGAGGCATTCTAAGCTACACCAAGCTTGTCACAAAAGTATATAAACTTTGTCAGGGACAGTGGCTTGGTGAAAATATCTTCCTTATATTCTGCTGTTGAAACATACTGAATGCTGAGAACGTTCTTCTATACCATGTCCCGAACATAGTGATATCTCATCTCAATGTGTTTCAACCTGTCGTGAAACACTGGATTCTCAGTGAGCTTTATACAACTCTGATTGTCACAGTGAATAACGGTGGTTTCAAGCTCTGAACTGAATAAGTATGAAAGTAGCTTCCTAAGCCACACTTATTCTCTGCTAGCAACACTTGCAACAATGCATCATGCTTATGTAGTGCTTTGGGCTATGTAGCCATGTTTCCTACTAGACCAGGAAATCATTGTTGAACCCAAACTAAAGTAATATCCAGAAGTGCTCTTCCGATCCACTGTACTTCCCATCCAATCTAAATCTTTAAATCCATGGAGCATTACACCTCCACTAGAAGTGTATCTGATACCATAAGCTATAGTTCCACGAACATATCTCAGAATATGCTTCACAACAACCATATGTATATGCTTCAGTTCACACATGAACTGGCTAAGAGAATTGATCACATAAGAGATGTCTAGTCTCGTATGTACGAGATACATCAAAGAACCAATGATTTGTCAATATAAGGTGGGGTCTTATGGATCTGGACCTATAACCTGATCTTGTAGTTTCTTTAGGTTAGAGATCATTGGATTTTTCATGGACTTGCAATCCATCATGCCAAATCTGTAGAGCACATCAACTGCATATTTAATATGTGAGAGAAAAATCTCACCTGGTCTCTACCATTCCTCCAAACCTAATAAATAATCCATGAGCCCCAAGTCTTTCATTTCAAACTCTGCAGAAAGCTCCCTCTTAGTCTGAGCTATCAATGTTTCCTCTCCATTGAGGAATAGATCATCCACATATAAGACTAAGATAACTGGATGATTTTGTACAATCTTTATTTAAAGATTGGGATCTTCTATTCTCTTGGTGAATCCAAGACTTTGTAGAAAACTATCTATTTGACCATACCAAGCTCTCGGAGCTTGCTTAAACCTGTACAGGGCTTTCTTGAGTTTGCACACATGAGATCTTTTATCATGTATCACGAAACCTTTAGGCTTCTCAATGTATAATTCTTTTTCAACTTCACCATTAAGAAAAGAAGTCTTAGCATCCATTTGGTGAAGTTTCCAACCAAAAACTTATGCTAGAGAGATGATAATCATGATTGAAGTATATATGGAAACTAGAGAAAAAATCTCATCGTAGTCAATTCCTTCTTTCTGTGAGAAGCCATGAGCTACAAATATTGCCTTGTGTTTCTCAATACTACCATTTGCTGCATGATTTATCTTATAAATCCATTTTGAAGTTACCACTAATTTTCCATGAGGTCTAGGAACTATGGTCCATACATCATTCTTTAGAATAGAATCATATTCTTCATTCATTGCATATTTCCACACTTGAAGTTTGGAAGCTTCTACAAATGTGGAAGGTTCTGAATCAATCACAATATTTAAATTAGCTATGAGACCGGAGTACTTATCTGGTTTCTTTCTTTCTCTGAAGGTGCCCTTAGGAGCTGGATGTTTTTCTACTTCTTTCAATATTTCCCGACACCAGGCGGGTTTCCTTTTAATAGGAAGTATCTCCAATGGAAACTCAATAGTGTCCCTTGAGGTATCCACTTGAATCTTTGAGGTTTCCTCCCTCTTCTCATCTATACGAGGGGAAACTGAAGAATCAAGTGGTGGAGCTTCCTGCTCCTCTGAATCACAAGGTAGTTCTCTTACTCGACGAAAATCTGCCTCTTCATGAAAAGTCATGTCTCTACTTACTTCAATGAACTTTTGACCTGGGATATAAATCCTGTAAGATTTTGAGGTTTCACTGTATCCCACAAAAGTTCCTTTCTTTCCGGAGGGCTCTAGATTAGTCCTCTTCTATTTTAGAATTTGAATATATACTGGACTGCCAAAGATTCTCAAGTGATCAACTGAGGGCTTAGTTTCGATGAAAAATTCTTCAGTAGTTTTCACTTCAAGAGATTTGTGTGGACATCTATTATGAATGTAGATTGCAGTACTGACTGTAGTGTCCCCAAGGCCAAGCCCTTTGTAAGTTTGATGTATGAAATGAATTGTAAATATGTGTTATAGGCTGGTGAGCCAAGTTTGTATAAGCCAATGGGCTTATGTTATTATTAGACCAAAGAGAGAGCCTAAGGGTTGTAGGCCATGGACCTGATTTTGTACTTATATGTATGTAGCACATTAATAAAATAAAAACACCGCCGCGTGCAGGCCGACACGATGAATGAGTGATGGGGGACTGAGCATCCATAGAGAGGGCAAGGGATTAGGGGTTGGAAGGTGGGAAAAAGGGCTAAGTGTTAATCCTAGGGGGCTTAAGCCTTGGGAATAATATTTTATTATTATTCCAAATAACATGTGCATTTTATGTTGTTTATCCTAAGTTCTTGGCAAGGGGAAAAAATGCAAAGGGGATGCATGCTGATGGAACGCATGCATTTCCAAGGGTGACAAGTGTCAACCCTGGTGCATGCAAATAAACGGCCAAGATAAGCCGTGAGAGGGGTTCTTCTCCATTCTTCCCGATTTTCTGAACTGAACATCCCGTCTGACCTCTACAAGAGATACCCCATACATCCACTGATCCATAAGCCTGTGTGTTGATTCTGAAAAGCCGAAACATCCTCTGTTTGAGTATCGATCCTATGCGTGGATTCTTGTTCGAAGCCATATCTGTGAGTACATTCGCCATTGTTGAACCTGTTGGAAAGCCCGTGTCTGTTTTCCCATCGGTTGTTGTGGCCACACAGTGTTAGACTGCATGGGGCTTGTTGGCCAATTTGTCCAACACTCTCTCCAAGAGAGAGAGGTGGTTGAATTGGAAGAACAGGTTGCTTGGCCTATTAGCGACTCTCTCCAGGTGAGAGAGTGCATAGAGGAAGGAGAGAACTCGTAGAGGGAACCCTGTAGCTTCCACAGAGCTTGGAGGCTTCCGGTCTGGTCTGTTGTTGTAACCCAAGGAAAGGGAGGTTAGCAGTCAAAGGACTATCTAGGTGACAGAGAAGGTGCATACTCCTGGGGTGGAACAGGCATGTGGGGAAGGAGAGTCTATGGGTAGTGAGCATGAGTGGTTCCTGGGAGAGAATTCCTTCCTCGTGACTGTGTGTCTTCCCTATAACCTCATCCTAGCCTAGGATTCTTTGCCTTGGGGTGGAGCTTAGTCCTAGCTCGAGGGTGACCTACTGTTGAGCTGATGAGCAGTGCGGTCTAAGGCTGGGAGGTTCGTGGAAGGCCTGCACCTGGTTGGTGGAATTACCTCAGTTTCAAGATAAGTATCAACTTATGGTAAATGTTATGTTTTGCATGCCTTTGATGCATATATTTTATCATGTATTCTGTTGTACAGATGAATTATGGTTAATGCCATTCTTAAAATTATGATAGCAATAATTTATATGACTTACTCTGAGTTTAAATGTGTTTCATTTGCTTAAATGCATGTTGTTTCATAATCCAGAGTGGGTGTTATATTTTCGTGAAGTTTGTTAACCAAAAGAGTGGTGTTACACTGATAGCCTTAGCCCAAAGAGATAACGGTAAGTTTTGGTCATACATCATGGCCTTGGCTGCTTCACAGATAGTTCTATTCTTTCTTTCAGCAACCACATTCCACTGGGGGTTGTAAGGCACAGTTAGCTCCCTCTTAATTCCTGAAGCCGTACAAAGTTCATCGTATTTGAAGGAGTCAAATTATTACCGTTATATGTCCTAAAAACTCAAATGTGTTTGCCTGTTTGATTTTCAACAAGATTCTTCAACTCTTGAAATCTGCTGAAAGATTCATCTTTAGTCTTTAAGAAATAAATCCAAGTTTTATGAGAAAAATCATCAATAAAAATGATATAATAAATACAACCATTCATAGATGGAGCATTCATTGGCCCACAAATATCAGAATGAATTAGATCTAAAATGCCATTTGATTTTCTATTATTGAGAGGATAGGGTTTATGTGTATTCTTACCAAGTGAACAACCTTTGCAAACAGTATCATGCTCAAAATAAAAAACTGGCATACTTGTCACCATCTTTTGAAAAATTGGAAGTGCGTTGTAGTTGAGATGTCCAAGTCTTTTGTGCCAAAGTTCGCAGGAATTTACCGTCTCGTGAACTAGAGCTTGAACAACCTGACTTGAAATTTTATAAAGTCCACTTTCACGAGTTCCAATAGTTATAGCAGTGCTTAAATATTCATTTGAGGACCACAAGAGAGCCTTCTCTTTGGATAAAGATATTGAGTAACCCTTACTTTCTAAAACTGGAACAAAGATTAGATTTTTCTTTAGACCAGAAACATAAAGAATTTTATCACTGTGAAAGATATTACCTGATTGAAATTGAAAAGAAGTAGATCCAAAACCTTTTATGTCATAGGTTCCATCATCACCTAGTTCCATCTTTACCTTGAATTTCTTGTCTTGATATTTTGCAAGATTTTGTTTGAAGCATGTCATGTGTCTGGAAGAACCATTTTCTATTAACCAAATATCCTCTGACTTGGTAATAGTGTCAGAAAGAGATGAGATAAGATAATATTATTTTTGTTGTTCTAGCTCTTTGGTAGCATCCTTGGTTTGTCTTCTTTGAGGCTCCTCTTGAGGTTTGGCCTCTTCAGAGGAAACTGAGGCTTGGAATCTTCCTCTTCTTTTCTGCTGAGAGGGAGGATTCCTACAATCTCTTGCATAATGTCCTAGCTTATTGTAGTTAAAACATTTATCTTTAGATAAATGTGGATTGAGATGAGATAGCTTACCTTGGGGTTTCTTACCTTTTCCTTTTGATTTAGGGAACTTCTTCCATTTTTTGGTCTTTGCTGCAAGGGCATGATATTTTAGAGTTGAGTAATCATTTTTGTTCTTTACTCTTCCTTTTTCTTCTAAGAATCCATGCCACAATATTTCAAAATTAGGTTGGGATTCTCTTCCAATTACGAATGCAAGAAAAACTCCCCAAGAATTAGGAAGTCCATCAAATGTTGTTTGAACAAGATAATCATCATCTACATGAAATCCTATTGCAATAATCTCATCTTTGGTTTGAGCAATCTTGGAGAAGAAGGTAGCAACAATATCATCTTTTCCCATTTTCAAAGTGCGTAATTGTTTCTTTAGAATTATTTTATGAGTTGGTGCCTTCTTTTCATAAAGGTTTTCCAAGGAATCAAATCAATCTTTGGCAGTCCTTAGATGACCAATGATGGGCATCATGTTGTCCTTGAAAGAATAAAACATGATTCTCTTAGCCTTGGTTTGTTTCCTTTTGTATACTTCCCTTGCTTTGTTTGAAGTAGGTTCTTCAATTTCCCTAGAGATCAACTTTTCTAGGTCATTATCTTCAAGAATGTTTACTATTCTTCATTTCCAGGCATTGAAATTGGTAGCCCCTACAAGTCTGTCTTCTACTTTAACTGATGAGGAGGCCATGATGAGATTTCTTCAAAACAACCCTAACAGAAATGGATCTATGCAGGCTCAAGTTTGTATCCTTGATCTCTCTTCACACCCTAAGCTTTGATACCATGTTAGAATTAGAGAAGTAAAGAAGAAAATTAATGTCCTTTTAAATTTTGTTAGATATAACAACAAAGGTCTTAACTAGGTCAAGCTTTATAACTAAACTACTTAATTCTAGATAGTTAAATCAGACCAAGACAGAAAGTGAACAACAAGTAGGCTTAAACCATTAAACTTATTTATGAGTGTGCACAATGTTCAGATCTAGAATTTTGTTCATAAGCAATGATTAAAAAAAAATTCTTAGTTAGCTAGATAGATTAGTTTTAACATTAGATAGCAAATATAATCAAGTAGATAGTAGATCTAACAATAGATAACAGATATGAGCAATTAAGTATTATATCTAATCAATTAAATAATAGATCTAGCAATTTGGTATTAGATCTAAGCAATAGAATAATAGATCTAGCAATTTATGATAGATCTGAGCAATTAGTTAACAAATCTAAATAAGAGGATGACAGATCTATGCAATAGGAAACTTAACCATTAAATTTTAAATAGATCTAAACTAGAAACACACAGAACTGCATCATAAAGAAACTTGCATCTTGGTGTATTACCTTTGAAAAATGAAGGAGTTCATGCCTTACACAAGAGATGAATATCCACTGAATATATGCTCAGAAAAAGTCCAAGATCATGGATCTACCTCATGGGTGAGATCTCTTGCCAAAGAGAATTATAGGATAGTTAAACCTCCACCAAAAATTCACACAAGTTTACCAAAAGAGCACCCTACAAACCCTCATTCAGAAATATATCATCTAGGAGGAGGGGCGACTGTCTTAAGGATGGCCCAACCACCTTACTTACGGTGTCACGACCCTCACAAGAAAACTAGATATGGGATGGTAGAAAGATGAAGAGGGTTTTCTCCCTAAAGAATGAATGATTGGATGGTAGAGAGAAGCAACACCAGAAATCTCAGCAGTGAAAAACACTCCCCATACTCATGACAGAAAAACAAATCAGCAAGACTTGGATCAAGAAATCTTCCACAAAGGAAGTTCAGTAAACTGCCATTAAAGGAGTCACTAGGTTACAAAGAGGTTGAATTGTTTCAAGAGGGGGACGAGCTGTTGAAAGAGGGGGGGCGAACTGTTGCAAGAGGGAGGCCGGATTGTTACAAAAGAGAAATCTGCTACACTTAGGAGAGAGAGCAATAATGAGTGTGTGAATGAAGGGGGAGGAGTTATAATTTATACTTTTGGGTGAGGGTATAAAAGAAAAAAAAAATTAAAAGTAATATATTTAATTTATATAAATATCAATTAAATCTATTTACAATATATTAATTAAATATTTCTAGTATTAGCCCCAAAAATACAAAACACAACCCCTAATCAAACTCAAGCCCAACAAACAAGGTGAAGGGTTTAGGAGAGGTTTACACATGTACATATAATTCTCAAAGTGACCTTTTTAAATTTATCAACACTGCATATGGGATACATCCCTCATGTGTTCATGCCCACCTTCAAAGAGCGTCATACACCAACAACTTCCTGATCTAGGACCAGGTTGCCCCATAACATTTATGGGGTCTTATCCACCAAGGTACAAGACCAAGGATCAACCCATGTCCCAGACATGGGTACCCTGGAACATGTCCAGGGGCCCTAGATATATAGAGGGAATTTAACTACTTGGTCCCAAACCAAGAACCCAAGTCATATATTGAGGGCCCTCACAAAGGTCTTCATTGCTTGCTCCCAGACCAAGAACCCCAATCATCTACTAGGGGCCCATACAAGGGTCTTTTTCCATGGCAGTGACTATTTGGTCCCAGAAAAAATATCCAGGAGTGCACTGGGGTCCCTAGATCTCAGTTAGGGTCTTTTCCATCCTCCTAGAGAATGGCTCTTCCAGCTCCTTTAAATTCAACAGCAGGTGATCCGAAAATCGAAGCTTAGAAATTTGACACTATGACTTCAATTTTATCAAGACCTTTCTATTACGGTGCATGTGAATATAAAAGTTACAAAACTAAAATAATGAAGAGAATGAAAGATAACACAAACAATAAAACCATCAACAAATTGGACACAAGAAGTTGATAATGGATTTTGGCAAAACTCACCTACGTCTCCAGACCTTTGTGTTCAGTGAGGGAGACTTTTCTCTATTCAAATGAAATGCTTACAATATGCATTAACGTTACATCATATAGGTATCTATATGAATTAGTTGTGTTCTTCTCTATCTCAAAAACCTGATGCAACAGACGACACTGAAAAAGGAGTAGTATAAATCTCAGAAACTGCCTCCAAAGCTCAACTACTCTTCACTTCTCAAGACAACTTGACCTTGACAAGTTCTTCCTCAACTTGATTCAAGATTATTTGTTGTTTATTTCTTGTTTAAAACCTCACAGTGGCTTTTTTTTTATATATACATGATGTAGAGGGATCAAATCCCAACATCCCACTTCTTGTGGCACTCAATTTGGGCCAATATCCACCAAGATATGGAAAAATATCGAAAAACGGCCCAAAAATCTTTGAAAAAATCACTAAACTATAGTGTAAAACCCATTTTTAGAAAAATATGGGCTAATTCCCCCAATATGGGTGCATTCCCCACCAAAAGGGCTATGCATTGGCCCCTCGTCCTGAAAAAAAATGTCATATGGCCTCTATTAATACGAGTGAAACCCAATATAAATGCTAACCATCGTGCACATATTGTAGCTCCAAGTCATAAAGTTATCCCTTAAATCCAGGGGTCGATCCCCACGCCAACCACTTACACTTTGCACTAGTTTTATGGCATCAGACTCATGACTAAGGGCTGGGGCTATATCCCAACCCCGTACCTCTGCCTAGGATATACAACACATCAAAGTTAAATATAACTTTGTTGACACGTTTTAACAAGTAACTTCGACGGTGTAATCGTGTTGGCCTTTTATGAAGGCACTAGGCTGTGTAGAGAGGTTCATTTTTGAAAAACCTAGACTCATATAATGTCTTGCATATGAAACTTCGACCAACAACTGGGTGCCATGTGGAAGCCCAAGTCTGGGCCACGCGACATTTCCAAATACGCTAGATTAATGCCACTTGTCAAATTCAGATTCGCCTATGTGTCAGCGTCATACTCTGCGCTGTTAGCAATTAGCCACGTATGCACACCTACCATATGTCATTCAATGATTGGACCACCTGTCTGCCACTCATACATGTCTCTTTCTGCCACGTGTCACCATACGAGAGTGACACATCAGTGGTACGGGTGCCACATGTCACCTTTTCCATGGTGGCACATGTCATCTATACGATATACCAATTGTGCCTCTGCCATGTCAACATGATGACGTCAGCATTGACTTTTTCACTGTTGACTTTTTGTCTGTTTGATGTTTCAAACATAAAGTTATATCAAGAGCATACGACGTTCTTTTGAGCCCGTTCAAGTTGTGTTGGGTTCATATCGGCAAGGCCTACGCACACGTCTATTTTAACGTAATTACGAGAAAATTTATTTTTAGGCCTTTCTAAGCCCCATCAAGCTCCTGGATCTGAATTTGGATCAACAGGTTTCTCTATTGCAAGTGCCACTTTTAAAACCATAGGATTATGGTCAGAGTCCTCCCTATGGTGAGAAATTGTTGGATTCTTATCATCTACGAAGTCTTCAGAGATTAAAAACATGTCGAGCCTCTTAGAAATTCTAGCTTTCCCAACTCTCTTGTTACTTTAGGTGGGAGATAGTTTAGATCATAGTTAAAGGGGAACCGTTCCTAACATATTCAAAATTCATTACCTTCATTCCAATGTTTTTGGGAGCTTGGGAACAATTACTCAACGTCCCCAATTGGATGGGAAGGGTTTTGGGAACTTGGGATCTTTTTGCGAGCTTCAACATCAAGGAAATGGAAGATTGGGAATGAGTTTCTAGTATTAAGAGCTTTAAATTAAAATTCTATTTTTTGTATTAATAGTACCAATTTTTGTTATTACTAAATTAAAATGTAAAAATTTGTATTCCATTATTAAAAAAACCGAATTTATTACAAATAACTTTATTATATTTATTCAAAATATCACTATTAAACCCACACTAAACTACACAAGTATTATTTAAAAAATTATTTAAATAAAAAAATTTAATAACTTTTAATGAATGTATGTTTTCCTTCAAGCCCGGACTTAACATGAAGTCAAATAAATGAATGCCATGTCCATGGAAATAATTTTCTCCAGTCTGTTTTTGTTGTCAACAAACCATATCATTTAGATTTTTATTGTATTTTTATATTATGAGAGTAGTTCTATTTAGCCTTTCTCCGATGAGAACTAAAAAAATGGTTCAAATTTACAATGATGTTTGAAGTTTATATATGTAAAGTTAATTTTAAAAAATTGTTAAAATTTTATATATGTGTTTTGTTTCTCATTTTATACTTGAATCTTTATGGATATGAAAGTTTCAATATTGTGTTAAATATATTCATAGAATTATTAACACAAATTAAATTAGTAATTTTGATATTATGGTTGTTGCAGTAGAAAATAGGAGCAAAGTTGTCCTGGATTGGCCTCCAATTTGATTGCAATAAATTTTAAAATGTATTATTTTCTAGATACATTATTATCTAAAATATTTTATATTTTTTTAAATATATAATATTCCCACTTCCAACTTGATGTTTCCTACAAATTTGGGCGAAACTTCTATCCATCCTGGATACTCGTACCCATGTTCTGAAATTACCACATTGAGGAAACTCGTGCAAGATAGGTTTAGATGGATCATAATATTATAATTATAATTATAGAAAAATAATCAGAAAGAAGTTCTAATTGAGTGGCTAGGCCCTGGAATTATAATGCTCCTAAGGTTAAATTCAACTCTACCCTTATCACAACTAATCCATTTTGAAAAAAGTATCCAACTAGTGCACGTTGTCCATGTAAGGGTCATAAAGACTTAGCACTATGATATATTTCCCCAAGTTCATAGAGAAACATGAGGTCTCTAGTCTTGTAGTAAAATCCAAAGAACTAGTGAGGGTAAAGGAGCTTTTATTCCATACAGTCACCTTCCCACTTGATATCCCAAGGGCATAAATAAAACAAAAGTCCTAATTACTTAGCAATTTAGAGAGTCCTTGAGAGATTATCTCCTCATATGTAATTGTCTATTGCAATAGAATAATATAAGGTTTGATATTGTTAACTAATATCTTTATGACCAACTTCTTTCAGGGGTTATCCATCCCTCTACAATTAAGGGTTAGAAAAATCATTTGGAACCCTTGACTAGGTAATTTTCTCTAAGACCCCCAATTAAGGCTAATTGTTTCCCACACCTGACTTCTTAGTGTTTTTTTTTTTACCATAGACATGATTGATTCCCTTCCCATTTGATTGGATTTGGGAATTTTCTCTTAAAAAAAACCATAAACCCCCAACCACCTTTCTTGGAAAATCAAAAGTTCCTTTGCTTCTAGGTATTAAATTGTACTTTACTAGTTCAAGGGGATTGGAGTCATGTGTACTCTTTCCATCTAGGATACAGTCCATGTTAGGGTTTGTAGAGGAACCTTTCAGTGTTTTTCCAATGTAGAGATCCTTTATGATTCTAGGAATAGGTATAAGAGGTGGTGGGTTGGGATTTTTTTACCAAATATATTGGGTAAAAAATCACTCAAGGATTCTAGTTCTTTGGATCTAACTTATTTTTCCCATGTACTAAAAATTAATTTTCCAAATAATATTTTATTCATAGAGTTTCATTGACGAGTCTTAATTGAATTTTCCTTGTTCTCCTTGATGTCACTAACTGCGTCCAAGTTAGTTTCTTTGACTTGTCCATTTTTGTGTTCTGAAATTTTGCTGCCATAACTCTTGTTCAAATGCCAACCAAAATTGCTTCAACCCCTACATCCTCTTTCCTACTTGTAATATGGACTGATTCCAGGGTGAGTGCAAGATAATGATGGTCTCTAATCATGTGTTAGTGGCAATGCAAACATGGAAAAACAACAATATGTTAACTTGGAGGGATTATTCAAGGTACTTTTACAATGAATTTGAATATGGGTAAAAAGACAAGATGTAGGAAATTGAATTAGATTTATGAATAAACAACTTTTTTTCATAGACATTGTGAATAACTAATTGAAATTTGAATTTTTCTAACATTGGTATGTTATTTTTCCAGCAAAATATAAGGTATATGTCTTCATTCGTTCAAGTGTTGATTACCTTAATGATGAAATTTCATTCCAAAAGCTTGTATAATTGTAGAGAACCCATTTTTCTAGTATGATGTATTTTTTGGAAATTTATAATATTAATTTTATGTTCCTTTTAAACTATGAAAGTCAATATATCCTTGAAATTACATCTTTTGTTCGTGTAGGCTATAGGGCTCTTAACCTGATCAAGAGAATTTCATTTTTTTTAGATCATAGATATTGATCTCTTATAGTATGGCATATAACTCATTTTATAAATGGTTAAACCGACAAAACGTTATAGCGGAAATAAAGGAGGTATGTACTTTAGGATTTTGATATATATGTAAAGACAAAAATAAATTAAAAATAGTAAAAAACATTAATTTAAAGAATATTTATATTTGGAATCTACATAGTTGTCTCTATTTGCGTCTATAGATTCATCAACAATGTATTTTTGTATACTATAGAAAAATAATGTAAAAAATATAGATATAGAGAGGTATTCATAAAAATGGATGTTTTTACGTATTTGCAGACCAAACCACTAGGTTTGTCATAACAAACCTGAATATGAGACTACCAACTCAACAAACATGTATGTTATAGTTGACACTCCTACTCGAAAAAAATTGAAATTCAAATAATGTGCACGTGTTCCTAAAATGCGCGCATAATAATAGGAACATGAATGTGCACGCATTCCTATCAACATAAATTAATTCTCTCTCTCTCTCTCTTTCTCTCGCTATCTATCTATATTCCTCTCTCTTTCTCTTAACTCTCTCTCGCTATCCCTCACTCACTATATCTCCCTTCTCTGTCTACATCTTCCTCTCTCTCTTCCCCCCCTTCCCTTCTCTTGTTGTGTCCCTCTCCCCCCCTCTCTCTTTCCCCCATCATTACCCCTTGATATCTCTCTCTCTACCCAACTCACTCTCTCCAACTTATCTCGACATTCCTCCCTCGCTCTCCCACCCTCTAATTCTCTCTCTCCATCCCTCATTCCCCATGCTCTCTCTCTCTCTCTCTTGCATCTACTCCTCTCTCCCCCTCATTTTGTATCTCCCTCCCTCTCTCTTTATCTCTCCATATCTCTTTTTCCATCTCAATATCTCTCTATCACTCACTCACTCTCTCTCCCCTCATATCTTTATCTACCCCTCTCCCCCTCCCTCCCTCTTCCCCTGTCTCACAACTACATTTGAACCCAAAATCCGATGGCTAATTTGTCTGAAATTTGACAGTTATACATATAAAATTCAATGGTATTTGTTTTGATTGAGCATAGGTGGGATATAGTCATTTATTTGACACATAATAGCATCCATCAGTTTTCTGACTTCCACAGTTGTTAGATCATTCTTCCCCATAAGGGTCAGATATATGAATTCTTGATGCAACCCCCCTCCTTCTCAATCATCGATATCACAATCCTTCTCAATCGTCGATATCACATTCCTTTGGGGTTTCCTGTGATCGATGACTATTATCAAACTTTGTTCCAATATTCTTTCCTCCTTCCATGCGTCTCCATAGATCTCTACGATTCGCTGACAGGTAGTCCTGTTCAAATCAATGGCTTTTGTTGACTCCATCTTTCCAGCATACAGGAGTTTCAATTCTAAAACTCCACTCTCCTTTCTGTGACAATCTTTTGGAGTGGAAGATATGTTGCCACCTTTCCCTTTGAATATACGGCCAGGACCTCCTCTGTGAGTGCGACCTTTAGAAATGTCAATTCTCAAGTTCTCACCTCTACTGACTCGGCATCTCCTGGAGTGGAAGATCTGTTGACACATATATCCGCAATCAACGGTTGTGCTCTCGCTTCGGATCCTTAAACTCCTTAACCAGATCAACGGTCTTGGAATCCCCCTCTTGATCAACGATTGATATCCTTCGGGCTCTCAAATCTCAAACCCTTTACCTTATCCTCAAATACGCAAAATCCTGCAACGTGTACTCTAAATACGACGGCTATGAATCACTCCAAAAATTTACCCGTAGTTCATATATTTCCACCACGTCTCCTCTCCTGGTCCAATGGATCGGATTCACTTTGGGTGATCTGATAGCTCAGAATCTCTCTGGCCTTTGGCACTTTGGCTCTTTGGCTCCCCGACGCTTCGGCTCTTTGGCGCTTTGGTTTTCTCAACTCTCCAACCTCCACATCCTTCTGGATCTCCCAACACATTGACACGTATCCCTTATAGATCCAACGGTCCAGATTCTCCTTTCGTGAATTTGGATTTCGCGACTTGCAAATTCCAAGTCACAACTTCCTTCACATCCCCGACTTTCGAAACTTCGATATTTTGGGGCGCCCAAATCTGACGGTTCGCGATCCTCTGGATATAAGGGTCCAAATTTCGTTGGGATTTAGCGTATCATTATGTCGTAATAATTTTCACCTCTGTTCTCGCGATCCTCAAAATGCTGAAATTATCCCTAGACAATCAACGGTCCAGATATTTTCTCAATCAATGGTTGGGATCTTTTTGTGATTTCACATTTCACGAGTTTCACGAATTTACCCTTTGACTTCTTTGAATCGTGAGTCAGTGAAATTTTGATCTCTTTCCGCACATCCCTTCCGATGGATGGTTATGATGATGTCGAGATTTCGCGATTTTGGAAAACCCTCTTTTGTGTGCAACTCCAAAGAGTTAAAACTCATGCACGTTCCTTTGGATCCAACAACTATCGGTCAATGCGCTCAGATATGATGGCTGAGATTTGATTCCTCTGTGCTCATTCCTCCTCTAGCTGAACGTAGATCTAACAGTTTAGGTTATTCTCCACAACCAATCAGACGGTTGTTTTTTTTCCTCCTCCTGAGCTTCCTCCTTATCCTGACTTAGAAGATTTAGTCCATGTCCAAAGACCTCGACCTTTAAACTTCCTCCTGCGAATTTGACTCTTAGTCTCACTTCACCCTTGTAACATTATCCCTCCGTTGAGCTTTAGGACTTATAACAAGTCCAACTCTTACACACCCTTTGCGTTACTCCTCCTGAGCTTGATCTCTTTGAATATTTTGATCTCCCATGCACACCTTGCATTCTAGGGATTTCGTCAAACTCAAAATTCGAAGGATTTCTTGAAAAAGAAATAATTATTTCCCTCCTAGTGTTCTTCTTCTCGATGCACTCCTTCCAAACATTTTCCTCAAAGATTATTCAACAACTCTATTTCTCCTGAACTCAACACAAAGTTCTTCTATTCACACTTGCACCAACTGAATCCCCACTTGGCAGAGCTTTAACAGAGTTCTCAATAATTTTGTTTCTATGTGCTTCTTTCACACGGTCACCCCTCTAAGGTATTCAGTAACCTTGAGTTTCCTCTTGATCTTGTGATCACTCTGGTACACCCTCCTGGCACGTTCTTTTCTAACTTCGCAGAGTTCAGATGCACACTCCTTGCGCTGGCTACAGAACCTTCGATGTTCTATTGTGCACTCCTTGCACAGTCTAAAGAATCCAAAACAATATTGTGAGACTCAATGAATATAAATGAAATCTATCCTCCTACTGTAAATAAATCTTGTCATATATCTACAACATTCATTCATGAAATACATAAACACATGAACAACAATATGCAGGAAAAACTTCTTTTCTATTATATCTGCGTATCTATACATATGTTTACACAAATTGGACTGTAACTAAGTCTCATTTCTCTCAATCTCTCTCTTAGAAATATTCTTCCTCCTAAGGCCTCTATACCTAGACCTCTCTATCATTCTCTCCCTATCTGCCTTATGAAATCTAATACAAGATATCCTTACAAAAGAGGGCCTCTATGAGCTTGTCCTCTCTCACCTAACCTCATCTATTACATTGAAGTTTCATAAACATTTACTTAGACCTGAATACGGTCTGGGCCTGATACAAGAAACCCTTTAAGTCAATCCAACCACTACCTGTAAAAAGGCATGGCTCGACATTTACAACCTTACAACACAAAAATCCGTATAGAATTATTTCAAAATTGAAAAAATGGGAGCGTCAGTGCCTCTCCCTTTCTCCATTGTGTGTTTGCATGTTGGCGTGCTGGCACTTTTGCTGAGGTGCAGAGATGGCACTTTTTCTGAGGTGGAGAGATGATCCTGCATCATAATCCCCTACTAGGAAAAACATGAGCTCCTCTTCTCCAATGTTGAAATCCACTTGGATCCCAAATTCTATTATGGATTTGTTCTCTTTCTCCTCTCCAGCTATGATGATGTTGCTTCTTCTTCTTCTTTTTCTTTCCTGCTACTATGGCAGGTCCTATTCTATTCAACTTTGTTGACTTCTTCTACTGACCTCAACATCAACTTCCTGATCTCTTCTATCACCTCGTCCATCTCCTCCAGTGGTTGGCTCTTCTTATGCAGTCTTCTCAGCTGCACTTCCTTCTTATCATTGGGTAGATCTACTCGATATCCCATGTTGTCTATATTTCCCCTTGTGGCATTGAGTTGCCACTCTACTGCAGATTCCAATCCTGTAGTCTCATCAATAAGTTGTTTCTTGATTTCTTCTTGTGTTGGCATGTCTCCAACTCCCTCCAACCGTTCCTCTAGATGGTATGCTCCTCTATCTGTCTCCAATTTGACCTATTGGATATGCAATATTTTCACCATTACCCTTCTCTCTAGAGATTCCAATTCATCATACATATCAGCAAAGTCCATGATGTCTTCTTCCTCTTCAAATGCAAGCTCTAATGCTGCATTCATTTCTTGTTCAGCTTCCTGGCTGAAAATTTTGAGAAATTCAACTAAATGCCCTTCTCCTTCTGATGGGGTAGACATCAATGTCTACTCCATTTCTCCATCTTTTCCTTGGGAAGATTTTGATATCTGCTCCTTCATCATGACAGTAACCACTAGTTGTACTTCTTCTACTGTTTCATCCACAACACATGTTCTGGCCTCAACTAGGCTATTTGGTAGGAATATTCAAATTCCCCCGATAATCAGAATGATCCTCTGATCCCCCTCTTGGATGGTGAAAGTATTTAACTTCTCATCATCTTCATTGACATGGTCCACAAACCCACATGAATATTCATCCATCATCACTAATTGCTGACATGAACTCTCAACAGAGTTTGTGAGACTCTCAGACAGTCTCATCTCTTTCCCCCTGCCCACCTAGAAATTTGGGAATTTTTTGTTGCCCACCTGGTAGTCTATGAGATCAACCGATCCCATATCGTTGTCCACTTGGAAATATGAACTTTCGGCACTGCTCCCCTAGAAGTATTCAATACCCCCACCTGGCCTCTTTCTATTTCCCACCTGACAACTTTAAAGTCCATTTCCACCCACCTTGCAATTTACAAGATCTTTATCTGACCTCTTCTCCTCTTCCTTGTTGATATTTCTCCTAGTTTCTGATTCACATATATGAATCAGTTCCTCCTCTGTTTCACTGAGGTTTTCAGTATGCCTCATCTACCTTCTCATCATCCTTCATTGTCCTTTGGCCAACAATTCCTTTGCTGGCCATTTCACTCTCTTCTTCATGGGCCATTCATACACCCAATGTGCTCTTGCATCCTTCTGCATTTTAAATTCGAGCTTCTCCATTCTGGATCTTATCTCATTGAACTCTAGATCCATATCTGGATTGTTCTTCTTATGTTGGTATCCTCTTTGACAATTCCCATGGCCTTCAGTATCCATTCCCACGTTTTACCTGCCTTCCTGGAAAGTCTATGGATTACTCTACATCTGCGAGCATCTCCATCTTCTCCCACAACTCACCCGTTGTCTAAATTTTTGTTGTTGTGTCCATGCAACAACCTTCTCACAGAGCATCAATACTTTTCCCTCCTTTCACCTGTTGTCTACAGGAAAAATCCTATTTATGATACCACCCGATGTTAGCAGGGCATCTCTTTTCACCGTCTCTCCTTTATCTGTTGTCTGTAAGCAAGGCTCGGTCTTCTGATTACCTTCATTGCCTATAGAAACAAATTCTAAAAAAAGGATCTGATACCACCCGATGGTGTGTATCAGAGTATTTTATTTATCTATTCTCTGCTACATAAATTTAAAATATGTGCTTTGATACCACCTAACACAACCCCCCTCCCTTTTGGGGATTCTGCGACCTCCCGGTCTCTCAATCGTTCCAATAGTTGAGTCATAATGACTCTTTAGGTTCCTGAATGAACCCAAAACAATTATACACGGGCCCCTTTTCTTCCTTTGGCGCAGGTCCTGTGATACCCGCACCTTCTGTCTGTGCATTCCAGTGCTCTTCAGTTCACGGGAGCTACCTCCTCTTTAGTAGCCCCTTCCTTCATACAACCCTGGGCTGTGGCCTTGTGCTAATGCAAAATTGTGGGCACATGTGAGAGTGGCTTTAGACCAACCCATTTTTCACCTTTCAAACCTCCTCCAGCTGCCACGTATCTCTTTGTCAAAACCATGGTTTAAATTGCAGCCCACTCAAGGAATATTATTGTCTGAGAATGTCCTAGCCCCGTAATCATTCTCAATCATCGATCTCATGATCCTTTGGCGCTGCCTGTGATCGATGACTATTATCGATCTTTTTTCTACTCTTCTTTCCTCCTTCCATGCATCTCCACATATCTTTATGATCTGTTGACACGTAGTCCTGTTTGAATCAATGGTTGTTGTTGACTCTGTCTTTCTGGCCTCAGGGAGTTTCAATTCTCAAAATCCACTCTCGTCTGTGTGACAATATCCCAGAGTGGAATATATGTTGCCACATTTCCCTTTGAATCTATGGCCAGGACCTCCTTCATGAGTCCAGCCTTCGGGAATCTTAATTCTCAAGTTCTCGCCTCTGCTAACTAGGCATCTCCCGGAGTGGAACATCTGCTGACACGTATATCCCCAATCAATGGTTGTGCTCTCGCTCTAGCTCCTTTACCTCCTCAACCAGATAAACAGTCCTGGAATCCCCCTCTCGATCAATGGTTGAGATCCTCCTGGCTATCAAATCTCAAACCCATTTCCTTCTCCTCAAATACGTGGAATCCTGCCACATGTAATCTTAAATCCAATGGCTATGAATTGCTATAGAACTTTACCAAGATATCACATATTTCCACCATGTCTCCTCTCTTGGGCCGACAACTCAGATTTAATGTGGGTGATCTGATGGCTTGAAATCACTCTGGCCTTTGGCACTTTTGCTCTTCGACTCCATGGCACTTCGGTTTTCTCAACTCTTCAACCTCCACCTCCTTCTGGATCTCCCGACACATTGACATGTATCCCGTCTAGATCCAATGGCCCAGATTATCCTTTCACGAATCAGGATTTCGCGACTTGCGACTTCCAAGTCACAACTTCCTTCAAATCCCCAACTTCAAAAATTTTGATACTTTGGGTTTCAAAATCTAATGGTTCACGCTCCTCTGGATCTAACAATCTATATCTCGTCGAGATTTCACATATCGTGAAGTCGAAATACTTTTCACCTCTGTTCTCCCAATCCCTGAAATGCCGAAATTATCCCTGGACAATCAACGGTCCAGATATTTTCTCAATCAATGGTTTGGATCTTTTCGCGATTTTGCGTTTTGCAAGTTTCAGGAATTTACCCTTTGACTTCTTTGAATCGCGAGTCAGTGAAATTTTGATCACTCGCCACACGTCCCTTTCAATGGATGATTCTGATGATGTCGATATTTCTCGATTTTGCATGTGCAACTCCAAAGAGTTAAAAACTCATGCACGTTCCTTTGCATCCAATGACTGTTGGTCAATGCACTCAGATCTAATGGCTGAGATCATATTCCTCTGTGCTCGTTGCTCCTCTACCTGAACGTAGATATAACATTCCAGGTTCTTCTCCACAACCGATCAGACGATTGATGTTTCTCCTCCTCTCGAGCTTCCACCTTCTCCCAACTTAGAATATTTAGTTCACATCCAAAGACCTCGACCTTTGAACTTCCTCCTGCGAATCTGACTCTTAGTCTCGCTTCACCCTTGTAGAATTATCCCTCCTTTGATATTTAGGACATAGAACAATTCCGACTCTTTCACACCTTTTGTGTTACTCCTCCTGAGATTGATCTCTTCAAATATTTTGATCTCCCACACACACCTTGCGTTTTGGGGATTTCATCAAATTTAGAATACGAAAGATTTCTTGAACAATAAATACTTCTTTCCCTCTTGGCATTCTTCTGCTCGATGCACTCCTTGCATAGATTTTCCTCACAGAGTATTCAACATCTCTGTTTCTCCCTAACACAACATGTAGTTCTTTTGTGCACACTTGCACCGACTCAATGCCCACTTGGCAGAGCTTCGAGAGAGTTCTCAGTAATTTTGTTTCTCTGTGCTTCTTTCTCCCAATCCCCCCTCTAAGGTATTCAGTAACCTTAAGGTTCCTCTTGAGATTTTGATCACTCTGGTGTGCCCTCCTAGCATGTTCTTTTCTGACTTTGCAAATTTCAGATGTGCACTCTTTGAGTTGGCTACAGAACCTTTGATATTATGTTGTGCACTCCTTGCATAGCCTAAAGAATCCAGAATGATATTACGAGACTCAATGAAGATAAATAAAATCTCTCTTCCTACTGTAAATAAAGATTGTCATATATCTACAACATTCATTCATGAAATACATAAACACATGAACAACAATATGTAGGAAAAACTACTTTTCTATTATATATGCATATCTATACATATGTTTATACAAACTGGACTATAACTAAGTCTCATTTCTCTCAAGCTCTCTCTTAGAACTATTCTACCTCCTAAGGCCTCTCTACCCAGACCTATCTATCATTCTCTCCCTATTTGCCTTATGAAATATGATACAAGATCTCCTTACAAAATAAGGGCTTTGTGACCTTGTCCTCTCTCAACTAATCTCATCTATTACATTGAAGTTTCATAAAGGTTTACTCAGACCTGACTATGGTCTAGGCCTTCTACAAGAAACCTTTAAGGAAATCCAACCACTACCTGTACAAAGGCATGGCCTGACATTTACAACCTTACAACACAAAAATCTGTATAGGATTATTTCAAATTTAAAAAAATGGGAGGGTCGATGACTCTCCCTTTCTCCATTGTGTGTTTGTGTGGTGGCGTGCTGGCACTTTTGTTGAGGTGGAGCGATGCTCCTGCATCATTTCCTAGGGGTGTCAGGCCTATGGTCTAGTCATCGGATGCAAACTTCATGGAGTCAGACCATCATGTCCCTTGGGTAGTCAGATATTTGACTCCATAGGGCTTCAGACCTATTGCATTGTCGTTGGATACATAGTTCAGGGGGTCGGATATCCGACTCTACTATATTGATTTAATTTTTTTTTTAACAAATTTGGACTCCCCACATATTTCTATCAGGTCTCCTATCATCATTTGCACCATTCACTCTGTAATTACCTCAATATGTAACTACATGAGTAAGACTTGGATGATGTCAAGATGAGGAAAAGATATGAAAATAGTTCCTACCAATCATGAGCTAATGGATTCATAAGGCATTGGATAAATGAGAGAGTGTGTCACAAACAACTACTTTGACGCAGGTCATATGATAGAAGATGATTTTTTACCATCTTCTACAAATTAGTAAATAAAGTAACTATTAATTTGATACATTCATATTTAAGCTACGCACTTAAGTTAGAAAGGTCATAATTTAATACATTCGAACCTTAAGTATTTGTTGGAAATATGTTGTAGAAAACTAGTCTTGGGGGCTAAGATTGCCATTCATAAATAAAATTATAAAGGTGTTATTATATGGCTGTAATGTTCTTCCAAATATGCAACTTAGTTGATAGAAAAAAAGACACAAGAATAAATAAAATAAAAAAATATAGCAAAAGGGAGAGCCTCCTCAAATTGCTTTACTCCTAGATGAATAAATTCATTACTAAGATTTTATAAAATAATGACAACAACAAAAATATACAACAACATGAACAACAAATTGAAAGGCATAAATAAACTATCCATCAAAGTGGATCAATAACTCAATCTTCCATTAATATTCAAGATTTTTTTTTCAAAGGAGTTCCATCAAGATTCAATTCCTAATATTGATACTTCATCACTTCTCAAACTCCTAAATCTCCAAGTTCCAAATCCCTCATGAAAAGGAGAGAAACTCCTCTTTATATAGAGAGAAATTCATCTTTGTTACAATAAAATACAATATTTGCTAACTAACCCCATGATAATTCAAATAATAATAAAATAATGTATTAGTTAAGCATCATCCTCTAAAAATAGCACATGAAGGTGACGTGCCTCCTATAAATGAGTGGTTTCCCATGTCAATTTATCCATCAAATAGTAAAATAATGCCTCAATAGTGCACCCCTAAAGATGTTTGCATACACATACAATAAAATATTCTTGACATGGAGAGTGCTCCATATCCCAAAATAGAAAGTGGTCCACAAGATGCATAATCAAGTGTGCATGATACCAACTAAATGAATGCTCTAGAAGAAAGGCTTGGTCAAGTCTCCAGCAAGGAGAAGTGAGACTCCCCCAACCAAAGACCTACATCAAATTATATGCTTCCATGAATATAAAGAGCTCCATAAAGGTGAATCCCCCCAATTGGTTCAATAGCTCCAAGGAGCCAACATCAAATTTCCATCAATGTGATGAAGATCACATAGTGGAAGCTTTTACAATATGAGGTGTAACATATTATGAGGTTGTCAATTTTTAAATTTACAAATTTTGAATTTTGAATTTTGATCATGTAAGAAAAATATGAAAAACAAGTCAGAAGCTACGAATATATTGAAGCCTTTGCAATGCCACATTCTATATATAAACTCCCCCATGATTTTAATTTATGCACACTCCAAATTATCTACAACATTTATGACAAAATCGACAATAAAGTTCCCATGGCACAAACTATTCATCACCATGTACCTGGGAGCTTCCATCTTCTAGTTCAATTGAAACTTTCTACCATCATATCTATGTGGTGAAGCAATGCTCAGGTGTACCCATTTTGTGATATCTCTTTGGTAAAATTATTGAACCCTAGTCACACCATACTAAATTTAGGATTGAGGAGGCATTATATAGGTGGATGAGGACCAGTATAGTCATATAAAGGTAAAATGGCATGAGTAATGCAATACAAAGGAAATATTGAATATAAGTACCATGCAAGTGAGCAAGATTATATTAATGGAATATGAAATACATGTACTATGCATGTCATTACTCCTAACCTATGAAATTTAATGACTAACTCACTACATGATTACTTGCATAGTTGGAAACCCATTGGAAATTTGAAATATATATAAATGTATTAGTTATATATATGGTTATAATAATATTTTACATTTATTATTTATATAGATGTTTTATAATATCCATTATTGGATAAAACCAATTTTATGCTAAAATTTCAAAGTGTACATTTAGTAGAGAAGAAGTTGAATATGCAGGTCACATACTTCCAAAGGAGAGAATCAATGTTGATCCAAATAGATTCAATGGAATCACATGGTGTCTAAAATTAAAATATATCTATAAAGAGTATTTTTGGGCTTAATGGCGTATTATTAAAGGTTTGTAAAAATGTATGCCCGCCTAGTAGAATTTCTTTGGAACATGTTAAAGAAAAACTCCTATTAAATGGACAAGGACAAAAAGGGACAAGGAGGTGAGGTGGCTAAAAGAGGTGTTGTGTGTGATTTGGTGCAAGGGTGTACTAAATGTACTTATTCAATAGGTTGGAATTGATGGTGCATACAGAAAATAAAAGTACAAGATATGTGAGTGAGCAAAGCTAAATAAATTACATCCTTTAACATGCAATCAATGGAAATTTAAAGAGAAGGGAAAAATAAACCTTTGAATAATCTTCTTAGTCAACTRTCAATTGATGTGGAGATAGTGAAGGTGGATTCAAGTAAAGGAAGCCTCTTTTTTGAACCTGCACACAAAGATAACCAAACAACCAACACTACTAAGCATTTTCAGGTTGAAAGTTTACATGGAAGCAACGTGGCACTTGTGATATTGCAAGATTTATCATGTTGATGTCATATAGGAACCTTGTGAAAGTATTGAAGGATTATGCACATAATCTGCATGGCCCATGAATTGATGTGCCACAGAGTCATATATTTGGTCATTTGAATGATTTGACATAGATAAGTTAGGAATTTCTCATTATTTTATGATTCATGTGCTTCATTGTGTTTGTATAAGTTGATTAGTGATGTATTTGGTGTAAACACCTTCATTTGTGAAAGTGGACGAAAATGGTAGAACAAAAATGATTATAAATCATGGATAGGGAATATGACAACAAATGGAGGTCTCTACCAAGGGTGTGTCTCCTTGGATGGGGTGAATGATGGAGAATTGATTGTATATGGAGCTTTAACATGGAAATGTGGTGAACCAATGGTTCATCATCCTGAGTCCAAAGGAGGGAAAAAAACCAAAGTGTAACTGCTTGAGAGTCCATTGGGAAAATGTTTACAACTATTAAGAGAAAGGTATGAGGCTCATTATGAAACCATAGACTACAAGGACAACCACTTTTATGGGAAAAATGACATGGGTACCAACATGCAAAGCATGCGAAACTAGGGAAACCCATTTAAGGAGTTGCATTACCATTCAATTAGGGAAAAAAAGGAGTTTATAATTGTAAATACACTGACCAAAACATGGTTGAACTTTAAAAATATTCAAAGGATGACAATAGGTAAGTTGGATCATCTAATTTTGATTTCACTTGTGCTAGGTTAGTGAATTTCTCTTGATCTACAATTTTTTTTATTCAGTTTTTAAATTTTGATGGATTTTGGGCCTAAAAAACTACATGTTGGGGGTCCTAATGAGCCACATAGGTATTAAAGAAATAATTGTGTATACATGCATGAAAAAATCTTCAACAATTATGAAGTAGCTTCAACAATGTTGACAAGTTTTGTTATTTTGATGTTTATAGGTTTTATTGCTTATAAGTGGTGAGAGAAGGAGCATGAGGTCTTATGGTAATTAGTTTCTAGTGATGTAGATGAGGCACATAATTTCTTTTGTTGATGCAAACTCCTAAATTTATTTTAGATACCATAGATTCACACTAACCTTAGATTCCAGAACACATAATAGGGATGTGGAATATTAACAACTGTTTTGATGTTGAAGGGTAGTGTTTGGAGATAAAAATACAAGACATCTATTTTAGGGTTGGATTGTTGGTATGATGAGAGGTAGTATACCCGAAGATTAATATTTAGGGGAAATGGACATTAAATATTGTGATGGACCAAGTCTAAAGGTCAGGGACATAGAAGGTGGAGGGATAGTGCCTGACTAAGAGGATTAAGTCGATGGGTGGATGATGCATTATGATTTGTATTTTGAGGATGGCTAGGGGGGTTTCTTGTGACTCATTGAGTAGTAGGATAATTGCTCACACTAATGGAGAGATTCAAGGATGGGAATGCTTTTGTAAATGTTGAGTTGTAAAATTTGAGTTGCATAAAGTTGTATATAGTTGCACATAGTTGCATATAGTTGCACATAGTTGCATAAAGTTGCATAGTTGCATGTTTCATGCATGACATGCATTGCATGACATGCATTGCATGCATGCATGTCATATGCATGTGCATGTAAAAAAATACCTGGAACAATCATTTCCAACATTATATTCTCCTTGTTTATTGACATCCATGGAGGAATGTTATTGTTGATAAAAAAAACAGGCCACACCGAGTAAATAGATCTCATCTCTACAAATGGATTGACACCATCCACTGCCAAAGAAAGCCTAAAATTATGAGGTTCTTCTCTAAAGTGTGGTCATTTTTCCTCCATGTCTCTAAATGAAAAACCATATGTAGGCATTCGAAGAATGTCATCTTCACTTCTATTTCGTGCATGGTAATCCATCAATTCTGCTAAGTTTTTGCACCTAAACATTCATTGCAAGCGTGGAATAATGAGAATATAACGAAGAACCTTGCGAGGTAGATTTTTTGTTACTTGATCTGTTTTATATCTATTGCTATCAGATTTGAGGAATTTTGTTTCAAATTCATATTATTTATAATATATAATATGATGATTAGTACATGCATCAATTGCTTGATACTCCATTCCAATATCTTTCATTATGGAAGATAAATCTCGGTATGTGTGAGGTAAAATATTTGACGGTGGTAAAAAATATTCAGCTATCACGTTGGTACAACAAATTTTAAAAAAATTGGTTAATATAATATCAAGAATATTAACGACAAGTATTTCATCCATATTAATTTTACTGATGAACTAACAGTAAAATTTTTAGAGAAACAAGGATAACCTTTATCATGATCATATATATATGTGATCGATGAAATATATTACATACCTTAACATCTATGTGATTGATGTGTTTGAAAAACCATTCATAACCTTCAAGTTCATTATCAATGATACAACAAAGAGAAGAGTTATGTTGGATCCTTCATAAAGGGGTTCATATGCCTTCTCAAGTAGAGGTAAATCATGAAAATCATCAAAGTCATCATTTTGATGATCATCATCATGATCCATTCTAACATTAAATGTATCATGGATCAATGTATTTGTACCATCATCCTCAAATATGTTATCATCATTATCATTGTCTTCCATATGATCATTAACTTGATCTTTAGTATTCACAACTCTATGTTCCTTTGGTGCTTGTTCTGCAACCACATTCTCCATGTGTGGATATGCCCTAGGAGGCCTTTCCTTTAGAATTACAAACCATTACAATATATTAGTGTATATATAACAAATATAAAAATGATACATACATTTACAAAAATTATCAAAATAAAATCATATATAATAATGAACAACTTACCAATGGACAATATTCATGCCCCCCCTCAACATGTCCATGTTCCCTACAATGTCTTTTATTTGTTGATATATTTCATCTTCTCCTATTAAATGCCCTACATTGACTACAAGGACAATAACATTTCCCATCACCCTTTATTTTCACTCCATCCCACAATATAGCAAGTAATTGTCAATTTTGTTCTTGTGGATCAAGAATATTGTTATGTGACATTTTATTTTACCAAGTTTGAGTCACGATTATTGATTTTAAAAAATTAAGCTCCACACTTAAAATATTTGTAATGATAGTAACAAATAAAAAAAAATTGTTTTTCCGTGGGAAAAACAGTCCTTGTAACCTTCGCAAGTTGTCGCTAGTATAGAAAAAATGTATGAATGTTTCAAGCATTCCATGTTTTTATAAGTAAATGGGCGTAGGATTTCCAATGGCTATTCACTATTGAACGTTACTGTGATAAATGTGAGGAGTGTTTGACTAATTACATGTCAAAGGGAAACATTCTAATGATATTTTTTGGAATTTGGATATCTTATGCCTTCTCCGTGGTTTTCAGATATTCGACGACGTCGGGGCCAATTTGAAAAAATCCCAACAAAATTACAATTTATAAAGGTAAAATCCAACGACAATGCAAATTTTTTGGGTGGCGTTAGAGGATGTCATCGGATTTTGGATTCAAATTTAGTTCTCTCTCTCTCTCTCTCACTTGATCACTTTTTCACTCGCTTTCTGTCTCCCCTTCTCCCTCTCTCTTCATCATTTTCCCCTCTCTCCCTCTATCTCTCCCCCACTCTTCCCCTCCTCTCTCTCTTTACCTTTGTCTGTCCCTCCCTCTCTTTCTCTCTCTCTCTCCCCCTACCTCACTCATCCCGCCCACTAAAACACTCTCTCTAACTTCCTTTATCCTTCCTTTCCTCTCCCTATCCCCCTCCCTCTCTATCCCCCTTCCCCTCTATCACTCTCTATCTCCCTTCCCTACCCCTCCCTCTCTCTCCCTTCTCCTCCCTTCCCCTCTCCCTCCCTATATCTCTTTAACTCATTGTCTCCCCCATCCCTCTCTCTCACTTTCTCTTTCTCTCTCTCCACCCCTCCCTATTAATCTCTCTCTCTCTAGCCCCCCCTCTCTCCCTCTTTATCAATCAATATCTCCTGCTCTCTCTCTTCCCCCCTTTGATCCTTTCTCCCTCTCAATTTGTTTCCCTTTCTATGTATCCCATACTCTCCTCTCTCTCTCTATACACCCTCCCTCTCTCTCTACCCTCTCCCTCTATCTCTCCATCTCACTCTCCACCTCTCTCTTTCTCTTTCTCTCTCTCTCTCCCTCTATCCACCTCTCTCTTTCTATTTATCTCTCTCTCTCACTCTCTCCCCTTCTCTCTCTCCTCCCCTCTCTCTCTCCCCCTCCCTCCCCCCCTCTCTCTCCTACATTGTTGGTGCGTGGTTGTAAGACCCTAGGTTTAAGTTATATCTACCAACAAAACCTGCATATACCATCCCTTTCAACATCACCTGCATGCAAGTGAAGTCTCACTCGAGGCATTTATTGGGGTTGTAGGAACTAAGTTTCTGTAGGGATAAGGGGATGGGAGGATGTCATCATGTTCTTTCTTACTTATATACCTTGTGCGTCATATTCTTTGTCCCTTTTTCCTTCTTACTTAGTAAACTCTAATTATCCTGCATCGTTGTGACATAAATTGTGATATAAAATATTCATAGTAACATCATATTTAATGTGCATCAATCATCTAATACACATATCTAAATCTAGTTATGCATACATAAAGAATTCATGAAAAATTACATAACAAGACATTTAGACACAAAGTTTTAACATGGTTCACCCAAACTTTGGGCCACATCCACAATGACTAGATTCTTTATTATTCTTTATGCAATATTCCCATACTTGTGCACTATGCTTACAATAGATACAACTTGTCGTACTTCTCCATCTTCCTAGTCACTCTGTAGTGCAAGCCTCTCTCTACAAAACTCTCCCCAAACCTTCAGACATAGAATCTCTCTCTCACTCTCAGTCTATTATCTCAACTAAAAGAACTTTTGACCTTCAACAACCTATTCTACCTGACACATTACATATTTATACATAGAATTTAGGGTTCAAAACCCTACTTGATTATCCCCAAAACCCTGTTACAACTCATTCTGACTCATTACCGCTCATTTTGACTCGTTGTTCAAGCATGCTTTTCCTACTTTTGCGTCTGCATGCTACTTTTTCATTCTCGAGTATTGTTCTTCCTTCTTTTGCGCGTCTCTCAGCTTTTTCATGATGAATTGTTTTCCTTCCTTTTCACCCACTTTATCTTCCTAGTTTATTCTCTTTCTATTTTCTTCCAAGTATTCTTTTACTGGACACTTCAATCCTGAATGTGCCTTTATTGTGCACTCTGCTCCTACCTTCTCTTCTTTCTTCTGTTGATGCACATCTCCTCCATACTTAGGATTTTCCTCAAAACAGTATCCAAAATTCTTTTCCAACATACATCTACCCCTCTCTCACCCTCACTCTCTCTTTCAATCCCTCCCAAATTCTATCTCTCTTTCACACTCTCACTCACCCTCTCTCTCCCCCTCTTTCACTCTACCCCTCTCTACATCCCTTCCTTTATCTTTCCCTCTCTCTTCAACCTCTCTCTCTTTCACACTAGATCACTCACTTTCTATCTCCCCCCTCTTCCCCTCTCTACATGTCTCTACCTCTCTCCTTCTTTCCCTCTATCTCTCCCCCACTCTCCCCCCCTCTCAACCTCCTCCTCTTTCTCTCTCTCTCTCTCTCCCTCCCTCTCTTAACCCCCATTATCACACTCTCTCTCCCTTGTTTTTATCCTTTCATACCCCCTTCAATCTTTCCCCCACCTTTCTCTCTCTCTCTCTCCATATCCCTATCTCCCACCCCCTCACTTTCTCCCTCTCCCCTATCCATGCCCCCCCTCTCTCTCCATCCATCCCTCTATCTCCACACATATCTATTATTCTCTATTTCCCACTCTCTTAAGAGAGAGAGAGATTGATAGAGGGGGAGAGAGTGTGAGATAGAGGGGGGATAGGGAGTGTGGGAGGGAGGGGTAGATGTTTGTGTGAGAGAGAGAGAGGGGCTGGGGGAGGTAGAGAAAGGGAAAGAGAGGGAGAGAGGGTTGAGTGAGAGAGAGAATGGGGGTTTGTTAGGTATCAGATCTATAATAATAACCAAAAATAGAAATACTACAAAGAATAACAATAGAACACCACAATAGATGAAACCACAACAAAAAAATAATACATTTATTGATAGGAAACAATGTTCACTTGCCTCTTCAAGGGGGAAGCCTCTAGCAAAGAAACGCTCTATTACAATAATTCTCAAGAAAAAACTTCTCATTCCATAAAATCCTATTTATACTAAATATATCTACCACATGAACAATCTAGAGGAAGATCTTCTAGAAGAAGAAGCTTATATTAAGTCTTCTTACATTTGACTTATTCTTTCTTATTACTAGGCCTTATTAATATTGGCCTCTATTACATGGAAAATATATTATTCTATGTACATGAGGGGCTAGGGAGGTTAGGTCGCTAACATGACCCCCCTTAAAAATAGCCTTGTTCTCAAGGCTTGAGATGAGGAAAATGTTGCAGAATCATAGCTGACTCCCAGGTGGCATCTACTAGAGTTGTATCTTTCCACTATACTAAAACTTCCTTGATGGTGAGATGATGGAGAAGACACTCACGTTGGTCCAGGAATGCATGTGGATGCAACCAGATAGATCTTTATTTATCCAACTCATAAAGACTAGTTTGAGTTTTTCACTTAGCTCCAATCACCTTATTTAACCATGAGACATGAAAAATATGATGGAGCATAGAATGACTTGGAAAAGCTAACTGGTAGGTGACTGGTCCCACGTGCTTGAGAACTGTATAAGGACCATAAAATTTAGGCGCAATTTTCTGACAATGTTCAAACTTGAGTGAAGTCGACTTATAAGGTTGAAGTTGAAGAAATACCTGGCCCCCTTAAGAAAATTAATGTTTGGAAAAACCTTGATCTGCTTGTTGCTTCATTCGATTTAGAGCCATTATCAAATTCTCTTTTAGGGAGAGGAGAATATCCTCTCGAAATGTAAGAGTTTGGTCAACCACCTGAACCTTCGAGACACCTGTCATGTATGAGAGAACTAAAGGTGGATTTTTTCCATGTGCTTCTTCAAAAGGAGTCATGTGAGTAGTTGTATGGTAAGAGGTGTTGTACCACCATTCAACTAGTGGTAACCATTGAGCCCACTGATTTATCCTCTCAGATGAAAAACACCTCAAATAAGTTTCCAAACACTTGTTGACAACTTCAGCTTGGCCATTAATCTAAGGATAATAGGTTGTGCTAAGATGCAAATTGGTTCCCTGTAGCTTGAACAATTCTTGCCAAAAATTGCTGATGAACGTGGGATCTCAGTCAGAAAAAATAGAAAGAGGCATTCCATGAAGTTTGAAATATATGATCCATGAAACGTTGAGCCACAATGGAGGCGATAAATGGTTTTTGAAGAGCACACAAATGACCTTAATTGGAAAGACGATCAACTGCCACCATGATTACTAACTTATTTCCAAATTTAGGTAAGCTAGCGATGAAATCCATAGAGGTGTTCCTCCAAATAGCGAGTGGAATTAGAAGCAATTGTAGTGTGATAGGGGATTTGATTGTTTCTCCCTTGTTGCATTGACAAACATCATATTCTTCCACAAAAGTGTGGATGTCTTATTTCATACCATCACAGAAAAAATAATGTTTGACCCTATCATAGGTTTTGGTAAATGTTGAGTGCCCAACTGTGGGTGTATCTTGAAGCTCAAAAAGAACCATGGATTTGAGTTGTGTCTGTTTACTTAAATACACACGACCTTTGTAGCGAAGCTCATCATTTTTCCAAGAGTAAGTTGGGGAAAATGGAGAATTGGATTACAATTGTTGGATCAAACTTGAAATTTTGGGATCTTGTATCCATTCATGGAGAACAACTTGGATCCAATCTAGTACAATCAACGAGAGGTAAAAGAAGGACCATTCATATTCATATTTTCTTGAAAGAGTATCAACAAACACATTGTCATTTCCTTTATTGTAAATGATCTCATAATCATATCCAAATAGCTTAGTGACCCATTTTTGTTGCTTCGAGGATGAAAGACATTGCTCTAGAGAATACTTGAGGCTTTGATAATCTGTATTAATTTGGAAGAGTTTCCCCAATAGATAAGGGTGCCATAGATGCATTGCATGAAAAATAGCCAAAATTTTCTTTTCATAGATTGATTGGCCCAAATGTTGCTTCGATAGTTTTTTGCTGGTAAAGGTCAAAGGTCGGTCATCTTGCTTAAGGACTACTCCAGTTCCTCTCCATGAAGCATCAAATTCAAAGACAAAGGTATTTGTGAAGTCCAGAAGGGCTAGGACATGAGTGGTGCACATATCCTCCTTCAAGGCTTGGAAGGAATGATCGGTTGTTGGATTCTAAGTGAAAGCATTATTTTTAAGGAAAGCAGTAAGAGGCGCCATAATTTTTCCATAATTCTTAACAAACTTGCAGTAATATATTGTTAAATCTAGAAAACCATGCAAGCATTTGAGAGTATTGGGGTAAGGCCAATCCTTCATAACTTCAATCTTCTTAGGATCCACCCTAACACCATCCTTTCCAGTAATGTGTCCTCCAAAAGAACATTTAAATTGTTTGAGGAAAAGTTGGTGTTGAGAGAGTAGATGAATAACTCGAACCACATGAGCAAGATGGGTTGTCCATGTTTTAATATAGATGAGAATATCATCAAAGAAAACTAAGACAAAACGACAGAGAAAAGGATGGAAGACATGATTCATGAGTCTTTGGAAAGTGAAGGGATAATTACACAAGCCAAAGGGCATGCCCAAGAATTCATAGTGACTTTCATGAGTTTGAAATGTAGTCTTAGGAATGTTTTCCTCTTTCATATGTATATGGTGGTAGCTAGAACGAAGATCAAGTTTAGTAAAGTATTGGGCACAACTTAATTCATCCAAGATATCATCAATGATAGGAATGGGAAATTTTTCTTTGATGGTGAGTTTGTTGACGATGCCAAATTCATGATACATGCACCAAGAGACTTCTTTCTTAAGTACCATGACCACAAGAGAATAATAGGCACTAGTACTAGGATGGATAACACCCGCAGTGAGCAATTATTGAACAATTTTCTCAATTTCATTTTTCTTGGAAAAAGGATGATGATAGGCTGTGAGGAAGGATGTTGGGGATAAGGGGAATGGAATAATCATGAACACCACAGGAAGGGGGAAGTACCTGGGGAGTGGAAAAAACAACTTGATGTTTGGAGAGTATGGATTGGAGGTCAGGATGCATAGGGGGTGTCTTAGTGACTTGAATGGAATGGAGTTGTCCAATAATGCTAGAATGACCTTATTTTAGGAGCTTTTACATGTAATGTGAACTAATGATCTCAGGGGAACCTGTTGTGATTCCTTGGAACTTATACTATTGAGCCTCCTGGTTGAATTGCATAGTTAATTCCTTAAAATCCATGAGAATGGAGCCAATATTTATTAACCATTGAACAATCAACACAATGTCACAACCATCCATGTCGATAGAAAACATATGAGATTTCATGTTGTACTGACCAATTTAGAGACACACATTTTCACAAGGCCCCCCACATTTCATGGACCCTCCATTGACAATCATAATTTGAAATTTGTTAACTACACATATATGGAAATTAATTTCTTGGGAAATGCAGTGATGAATAAAATTATGGGTGCTTCCACTGTCAATGAGGATCATGACCTTCCAATGCTTAATGTAACCAATTAGCTTGAGGTTTTGGGGAGAAGAGAAGCCAGTCATAGAATTCAGAAAAATCACCGGTTTGACTTCTAGGGGGTCTAAGGGTGGATTAAGGTCAGTGGGTTCAGGTGACTCAGCCACAAGGAGAGCTTCAAACTCTTCTTCAAAAACATCCTCAGAGATGGCCATAAAATTTTTTTGTTCCTTAAAGTTGTACCCATGGGCCAGGAGAATATTTGTCATCACAATTATAACAAAGGCCCTTGAGTTAGCATTCATGCATTTCTACACTGGTCAATTTATGGATATTTGGTGGAGTGGAGGGAGGGGCAGGAGCGACTGGTCTAGGGCGAGGAATAAAGGAGGGTTTTTTGGTTTGAGAAGAGACAACATGTTGTACTTCATTATCTCTTTTAGTAGATTCCACCCAAATCGAGGGGCAATCCATGAAGACGTGGGCATGGATCTCATCCATCAGGATGATGATAAAGAATTCTCAAAAAAGAAATCATCATACATGCGCTCCATGCAGAAAGAGAAGTGCTCAAAAGAAGTTATAAAGTCTTCCACTGTGCCAAATAGTTTTCTCTTTGTCAAATGACCTAAATGGTGGGTGTTAGTGTTAAAGAATTCATAACACTATGCAACAAAGTGTGTCCAACTACATACCCTTAGCGGGATTCTTTTCTCCATTGCCACCATTTCCAACATTCTAGATCTAGATGGAGAACACCATACTGGAGTATGGCCAACTCATATGTAATTCCATACAAAGAGAAATGATGTTCCATTTGAGATACCCAACCGATGGATTTGAGCCATCAAATTTGTTCACATCCACTAGAGAAAGGTGTAGGTCACACTGAAAGTCATGGGACTAAAAACTCTCGGAATTGGAGGAAGTCTCACCTTCAAGCGGAAAAGGTTGGTCATATGAGGTAAGGTCTCTAGTAATATTAAGCTTGGCACAGATTTGGGTAGCGAAGGATTCAAAATGGGTACATAGGTCCTGTTTCAGGGTTTCCATTTTTGTAACTATGGTGGAATTAATTTTGTTATTGACAGTGGTAATATTGGCACTATATTGCCACACTTCCTTCTCTGCCTTTGAGAAATCAAATGACAAGGTATTGATGTGATCTCTGAGGTCTTGGTTACGGGAGTTGGCCATGATAAAGGGAGGAACTGAAAAGGGGTGGGTGGTACCACATACAAAAGGGATTATGGGTGAAGGGTATCATGATGATCAAGGAAAAGAGGGGAATCCAATGGGGTAAGTCCCAAAAAAAGGGGCCAGAAGGGGGTTCAGACCATAAAGAAAAAAAATTTGAAAAATGATAGATATTACTCGGATCATAACAAAAATAGGATTCCAATGGGATATTTATCAAATAAGGGTGCAGGAAGGCCCCAGGCTCATTTTTTATTTGTTTTTACTCCTACGGAGTTATACTCGGAATTGAACAATATTGCAGTAGTGAAATGCCCAAATTCTTAATAGGAAGAAATATGTAGTAATTTCACAACCAGAATGCAGACGCCAATGTTGCACAACAATAGATCTTGTATGTTCTTGTTATGTTATGTTTCCACCCCAAGGGTTGGGGTTTTCATGGTGCCTCCATAAAAGGGTTTTCCATGTGCTATAAATCTCTGATATACGTGTGGGGTCGAAAAGTAGTACTCAGCCTAATATCTCAGAGCACTAACTAAGGAGGATAGAGCATTCTCTTAGTTGTACTTATCGATTAGCCAGGTACTAGAGATTATTCTGAGTGTTGTTCTCGATGGCACTATAGTAGTCAGGAGACTGATCTGTTTATCTACGAAGGGCTTCATGATAGCTAGGCCAGTCTATATACAGGTTTTGATTGATGTGCTATCACTCAAATGGGTACCATTAGGGGTTACAAGGGTGGCCAACAATATGCGCTTAAGTACCACTTGTATTTCCTACATGCATGCTTCTCCAATCGTGGATTTATGCATTGAACGACATATCACTATAGCTTTAAGACGTCAGAATACGTCTATACCATGAACATAAATTACCCACAGTTTATTCCAAGGAAAGTTCTCTGATACCACTTGTTAGGTACAAGATCTATTATAATAACAGAAAACAAAAATATTGCAGAGAATAACATCGAAACAACACAATAGATGAGACCAGAGCACCCAAATAATACCTTACTGATAGGAAACAATGTTCACTTGCCTCTTCGAGGGGGAAAACTCCAAAAGAGCATCGCTCTATTACAATAATTCTCAAGACAAAACTTATCATTCCCTCAACTCCTATTTATACTAAATATCTCTACCGTAAGAAAAATATAGAGGAATATCTTCTAGAAGTGGAAGCGTCTATTAGGTCTTATTACATTTGAATTATTCTTCCTTATTACTAGACCTTATTAATATTGGCCTTTAATACATGGAAAATACATTATTCTACCTACATGATGGGTTAGGTAGATTAGGTCCCTAACAAGGGTAAAGAGAGAGAGAGAGAGGGAGAGGGAGAGAGTGAGAACGGGGCAGAGAGAGAGGGGGGGAAGAGGTGTGTGTGTGTGTGTGAGTGAGAGAGAGAGAGAGAGAGAGAGAGAGAGAGAAGGAATACTGGGG
>ML790457.1:204850-216140 GCA_009831015.1 Picea engelmannii | reverse complement strand
AAAAAATAGTGATTTTGTGCAAATTTATATCACCAAATTCCAATAAATAAAACCATTTCTTAGAACAATTAAATAATGTTTTTTCCAAGACAACTACTTATAACCACTAACCATTGTGATGGGATTAACAATTGGTAATAGCTGCAATTGGCTATGCACATGCCTGTTGTCTATATTTGTCCGTGCATTTAACATCTACCTATGACTCCCACATTTAGCTCGAACATCCTTGGAAGATTGATTATTTAGAAGCATGTATTTTTTGTAGACAAATCACACATTTTAGCAATATGATGATGATGATGATGATGATTAATGTCCACTAAGACCGAATTAGGCTATCAAACCTTAAGAGGGTAAGTGATTACTTGTGATTCTTTAGAATTTTGTTTCTGTGCTCGAAAAACATTAAGAGAAGCTTTCCAAGATCACCATACTTTTGTTGAGTTAAGATGTTAGGAAGGGTGGTAGTGTGATAAATATTATGAAAATGATATCTAATATGGGTATAGGCTGGACAATCTAAGAGAAAGTGTTTTTCATATTCAACCTTCTTAGTGTCACAAAGGTGACACACTCTTTCATCCCATGGCGTTATAGGAATTGACCAACACCCAATTTCACTATGGAGATCGTGAGAATTTGTTCTTATCTTAGCAATGTTTATTTTTTTCTTTATACTTGGCAAAATAGATAGATAGTTTTGATCTTCTATATTAGGCATGATTACATCTTTATAATACCTTAATTTTTATTTTTCCTCTAATTCTTTATCACGCCACATTTTCTCTTTAAATTTTGATTTGACATTTTTTTTAATAGTATCATTTTTCTGCAAAATGGTTTCTTCCATGATTCCCCAATAGTTTATCCAAGATCAGGCGTCTTTATGCCATCCTTGCTTGAGTCGATGGTGGTTATGACTTGATTTTGAAGCAATTTTAGGTAGCCTCTTGTCTTCCATGTTGTTTAACTTGTTCTTATACATTAGGTATCTAGTCATAGTCATGCTCTCAATGGGGGAGAGGCTTGTTTCTAATAGGAGGATGGGATATGGTGTATTTCCTTTAATTTTGAGATTATAGGTTATAAAATTCTTTTGTATTTTCTTTATCTTTCTACAGGATTGACAAGAGATACTACAGCCCCAGATATCACATCCATAAAGAATAACATGTGTAACAAGAGTCTCAAAGAGGATTTTCTTCTTATCCCAACTCCAAAGTGTTAATATTATGGTAGCTTCAGAAGGTATGAACCTCTATTGTGACCTATGATGAGATTAGAATATTCTGGAAGGAAGCAAAGAAGTAAAGAAATCCCTAGACGAGATGTCAGCTGAAGAAATATAATTAATATGAATAAATTAGTACCCAGAAGGAGGGGTCAACCCCAGAAAGTCTGCCAGAACCACTATAAATACAGGGTACCGGTTCTCATTATTCACATTCTCATAATTGTAGAGAGCTAGTTGTGCGCACTGCAGTTGGCAGTTTTGTGTGCAAGTTTTTGGGGAAGGTGTTGCGCTAGTTTCTGGGTGGGACTATCTAATCATCTTTGGTTTCTATTCTTGCTTGGCGCATTAGACTTTCTTGGGGCATTAGCCTTTCTTGGCTATTGATTTCTACCAATATTCTTCTCTGTCAAGGTCAAGGTGCTCGGAGGGTGGCTTTGGCCTATGGTTGGGTGACTAGGGTATTGTGAATGGTAAAACGAGCACAATCCTTCATATTATAACAGGTTACGGGCCCACACCTCCTTCATACAGTCTAAATGTTAGAAGGAAGCATAGCCACTAGGATATTGAGCTCGTTGAGGAACTGTCGCTAGGGTTTTTAGTAGGAGAAACTTCCAAAGACACTGTCGCTAGGGTTACTCGCAGAAGCAGTTGCAGAAACCCTAATCTCAGATCTGACACCTTGTGATGGAGCATCTCGCTCAAAAAGAAGATATTTAGATGCGCCCTAACTCAGTGCACCTTTTCGATCTCTTAGAAGACAAAAACGACGAAGTTGAAGTTTTGGATCAAGCCATGACCAGTTACCAGTCAACCGAAGACATGAGTGAAACGATTAGTCTTTTACACTACTCAGCACTTACTGGAACGATTGAAGATGACATGTGGATAATCGATATTGGATCTTCTAGGCACATGACTGGAGATCAAGACAAACTCTCAAATCTAAATGAGAAGAAGACCTCGTACAAGGTATAGCTTGGAGACAAAATCACTTACCCCGTGGAAGGATTTGGACAAGCGTCCATCAAAATGAAAATAGGTAACTATGTTCACTTAATAAATGTTTTATATGTACCTGGTTTAGAAAATAATCTTGTATCAATATCTTTCCTAGAAGACAAAGGAAACATAATAGCTTTCGTGGATGGAAAAGTGTTATCATGGCATAAAGAATCCAACATAGAGAATGCTAGGGTTATTGGAAGTCGTGAAGGAAATCTGTATAGATTACTAGAACAAAATGAAGAACCTCTTGTACACAACGAAGTCAACCCCAATGAGCTTTGGCACATAAGGTACGCTCACATTAATTATCAAGCATTACCCTTTCTCAAAAGGTTGGATGAAGGAATACCAGAGTTGCAGTCTACACATGAAGGAATCTGCAAAGGATGTGCTCTTCTGAAGAATATCAAGAAACCATTCCCAAGAAGCAACAATAGATATAAGGAGATTCTAGATCTGATACACTCATATGTTTGTGGTCTGATGCCAGTAAAATCTCTAGGAGGATCTTCTTACTATGTAATCTTCATAGATGACTATTCAAGAAAGAATTGGTTATATCTACTCAAGATAAAAGATGAAGTATTCAGCAAGTTTCAAAAGTTCAAAGAAGAAATAGAAAATCTCATGAATAAGAAGATCAAGATGCTAAGAACCGATAATGGTGGAGAATACACATCAAAGGAATTCATTGCATTCTGCAAATTGGAAGGGATTAGGAAGGAGCTGACTGTTCCTTATAATCCTCAACAAAATGGTGTAGCAGAAAGAAAGAACAGATCCATTGAAGAAACCGTAAAAGCCTTACTAAATGATCAAGTTCTATCCATGTTCTTATGGGGAGAAGCAGCAATGACAGCGATATATTTGCAGAACAAAAGTCCTCATCGTATATTGAAAGACATGACACCAGAAGAATCTTTCTCAGGTAAGAAACCTAAAGTGGAAAATCCAAGAATATTTGGATGTCATGTTTACTCTCACATTCCAAAGGACAAGAGGAATAAAATAGAACCTTCAGGAAAGAAAGGGATATTCCTGGGATACAATGATTCATCCAAAGCTTATTGAATATATATTCAAGAACAACACAATATCGAAGTCAGTAGAGACGTAACATTCAATGAGAAGATGGCCTTCAAGAAATCCATAGAAGAAAATACAGAAGAAGAAGAGATTGAATAACTTAACGAAGAAAGCACAGAAAACATAAATGATGAAAAGGAACTACCTGACCATCCTATGGAGCCATGTGAAAACATTGATTCATATATCGTATCGAAGACCAAGAAAATACCAGCTTTGCTTGAAGCTACCTTACAAGATGCAAAAAGACTCAAGGTTCTAGAAGGAACATTTAGAAAGAGTAAAGACCTAAAAGATTCTCAAGTTATGCAACATACATGACGAAGCTTCTAGATGAAGAACCTACCACATTTGAAGAAGTAGTTCAAAAGGGACAATGGAAAGAAGCTATGATGGAATAACATCAATCCATTATGCAAAATAAGGTATGGTAAATCGTACCAAGACCTAAAGAAAAAACATTGGTAACTTCAAAATGGGTGTACAAGATCAAACATGCAGTAGACGAAAGCATGGATAAATACAAGGCAAGATTCGTAGCTAGAGGGTTCTCCCAGAAGGAGTGAGAATATTATGACGAAACGTTTGCTCCAGTGGCTAGATATACTTCCATCAAAGCTATCATATCTCTTGCCACTTCCATGGGATGGAACTTACATCAGATGGATGTAAAGACATCTTTCCTCAATGGAGCTATTGAAGAATAAGTATATATTGAACAACCTTAAGGGTTTGAGGTACATTCCAGAGACACTCACCTTTGTAGATTGAAGAAAGCTCTATATGGACTCAAGCAATATCTAAGGGCTTGGTATGCTAGAATGGACAATTATCTAACGAGGCTTGGTTTCTCCAAGAGTCATGCAGATCCAAACCTTTATTACAAATTCATGGACAATGCACCTATGATTCTACTATTATATGTTGACGATCGATTCATAACAGGTGCAGAGTCTTTGATTATCCAGTGCAAGAAGGAATTATCTTCTGAATTTGATATGAAAGATCTAGGTCTCATGCATTATTACTTGGGACTAGAAGTATGGCAGAAGCATGGTGAGGTATTCCTTGGACAAGGAAACTACGCAATAAAGATCCTTCAGAAATTTGGAATCATGGATTGTAAGTCCATGGACTCTCCTATGAATGTGGTTATAAGAAAAGTGAAAGTTCTAGATTCTAATACAGTAGATCCATATCTATATCGAGAACTAATTGGGTCATTGATGTATTTGGTAAATACTCGACCAAGCATTTGATTTTACGTGAATACACTAATCCAGTTCCAGGTGGAACCAAGACATGAGTATTGGATAGCTACAAAGCATGTATTAAGATATATTTGTGGGACAATAAACTATGGTTTGAGATATACCGCATCCAATGATATATAGCTTCATGGATTCACAAACTCTGATTGGGCAGGAAGTGAAGAAGACAGAAAGAGCACTTCAACTATGTGTTTCATCTTGGGCTCTGCTATGATATCTTGGGGCAGCAGGAAACAAAAGTCTGTGGCACTCAGCACAACAGAAGCAGAGTATATGGAAGCATGTGAAGCATGCACAGAAGCAATATGGTTAAGGAAGTTAATCTTCGATTTATTTGATCAGATTCCAGAATGGACCATAATATACTGTGATAATCATAGTTGTATAAGATTATCAAAACATCCCATCTTTCATGAAAGGTCAAAACACATTAAGATCAAATACTAATTTATTCAAGATAAATTCCAGGAAGGAGAGTCAAAACTCGAATATATCCCCACTGACGAGTAGTGAATAGACATTCTGACAAAACCTCTATCCAAAATAAAGTTTGCATATTTCCGAGAGAAAATGGGGATCGTGGAAATAACTCCCTTAGCTAAAAAGGAAGACTCTCTAGGTTAGGAGGGAGAAATAAAAATATTATTGAGACATTTCTCTTTGTGATTGAAAAATAGTCTAGCTTGGAAAGATTCTTTCCTGTTTGGAAAGTGGATTGAGATTTCTGACGGACAACGATTTCCCATTGTGGTTAACATGGGAAATGGTCAAGATTGTTGATGTATCATAGACAACGACTTCCCATTGTGGTTAACATGGCGAGTGGTCTAGGGAAGTCTCTCTTCTTGAGGGTTACTCAATAAGACTGGCCTGCCTTGCTGGACAACGATTTCTCATTGTGGTTAACATGAGGAATGGTTCATTTTGGAGGTTGATGCAGGACAGTCTTTTCCTCTTGTGGTTAATAGAGGAAATGGTCTGAAAAATCATTCCTTAGGGTTTATACATTCTCTCCAGGGTGAACTTTGATTAGTGTAAGAGGAATGGCCCAGGGTGGGAAATGGTCCAGGCTCAACAATCAGGGACAAATATTCCTTAGGGTTTATACATTCTCTCCAGGGTGCACTTTGATAAGTGTAGGAAGAATGGCCCAGGGTGGGGAATGGTCAAGGTTCAAAAGACATGACAATTATTCTTCCTTGCTTGAGAAGAATAGTCCAGATATCTCATTGTTCTACTCTGACGGAATATATTCTTTTAGATCTCACAGATGTGCATGAAAGATTGGCCCATATGATTCAGTTTATATCATAACATTGTCTCTATGCAGATTGATATTAGATGACTGTTATGAAGATTGTTTGACAGTAGATGTATACTACTATGGTGGATGTGTTCCACTGCTTTTGACTATGTATCACTATTTGAGTAGTTTTGTACTACCTTGGATAAAGCACAATTGTGTTCTATCAATTGATATTGTACCAGTTTTCATGGAGATTATCCAGTTGGATAATAATGACGGTGCTTGTGATGATACCAATTGAATGGTTGGTTTTGCTCAATACCATACCTCCCTATCTAGGACGGAGTGTTAATATTATGGTATATTCGAGAGGTTTGAACCTATATTGTGACCTATGACGAGATTAAAATATTCCAGAATGAAGCAAAGAAGTAAAGGAAACCCTAGACGAGATGTCAGCTACAGAAATATAATTAATATGAATTAATTAGTACCCAGAAGGAGAATTCGGCCCTAGTAAGTCTTCCAGAACCACTATAAATACAGGGCGCCAGTTCTCATTATTCACATTCTCAGAATTGCAGAGAGTCAGTTGTGCGCATTGTAGTTATTAGTTTTGTGCGCAAGTTTCTAGGGAAGGTATTGCACCAGTTTCTGGGTGGGACTATCTAATCAACTTTGGTTTCTATTCTTGCTTGGTGCATTAGCCTTGCTTGGCTATTGATTGCTACCAGTATTCTTCTCTATCAAGGTCAAGGTGCTCGGAGGTTTTCTTCGGCCTATGGTTGGGTGACAAGGGTATTTTCAATGGTAAAACAAGCACAATCCTTCATATTCTAACACAAAGATCGGTTGATTTACAATTTATTTCAAGCCCATAATAAGCTTTCCAACCCCCAATATTCCTTTTCTCAATGCTATAAGCCAAGTTATTCTTTTATTTATTGTAAATTTGTCTTCTCAGCTTGTTTTTTTCCACAACAAGGGTTTTTGGATGGATTCGTCATTATTTCCTGGGTTACATGCACTGAATTTAGTTGGAAACCATTTTTATACCAATTTGATCTGTCTATGAGCCCTTATTTTTCTCCAATCTATCATGACTTGTACTCATATATAACCATTGGTTTCTAGTATTTTTGGCATCGATTGCTCCTCTATATTTCATTAATATAAACGCTATGGTTGCTAAATTCTACCCTCTTGGTCATTATTTTTTTTTCTTTTTCTTTAGATATATAGCTAACACATAATTCCCAACATTTTATGATGTACATAATTCCCTGTTACGATAGTTGTATGCATTTCATGAACAAAATATTTTGAATGATCTTCCTTCATATAGTAATAGCATGCCCACTCATAACCATGGAGTTGTGTTCACTTCATGAACAAAATATGTTGAATGTTTTTCCTTCATATAGCAATATCAGGTTCTATATCAAGCCCCACTCATAACCATGGAGGTGTCATGACAAAGCTACATATCTTATAGATATTTGTTGGTTTTTTTACTTGGGACGCCTCATCAATTTTTTATTATATGTCCCATAGAAATAGACGGAGATCGAAAATATTCAAGTCCACATTCATGGTTCTAGGCATAGCCAGTAGTTTCAATGCACTAATATATGGTGCATCATCCAAGGCATATTCTCCGATTCTATGGTTTGAAATTAATATGTTAATGGATTTTGTTGGCCATTAGGTTACCTACATAGAACATACAATTGAAAAGTCAGTGACACTAACCTTAATGTTTTGGAAAAATTCAAACACATGAGGAGTCATGCAATGGTATAGTCTCATCACTTATTATATTTACTCACAAGAGATTATTAAAGTAATTATAGATAAACAATGGATTTTTGTGGCATTAGCCTCACCAAAAATGCTTAAGCAAGCAACAATACCTTGAATGTTTAGATGGCCAATGTGTTACATGTTGGAAAAGAAAACTCTCACACATTTTGAAAGGATGAAGTTGAATAAAATGATTCATGTTGTGCTTATCTACGTCCTTCATTTCCATTACAGTATCATTGTGTAGAAGAGACATTAATTTCCCACACTTTGGTTCCATGGCTACATGCCCAACTAGATCCTTTTGGCATAAGCCATAGGGTTATTTGATATCTTCCCTTCACCACAACAACTCTTGGAAACAATTGTATATTTGGTTCCTTGGAGCCACACCCCACCCATACTACTCAGGTTCAACAATAGTAGTTTAGATCTAGTTCTTTGGAGTGTTCCCTCCAACTTAGATTTTATATTTGCAATTTCTTTTATCTATTTCACTACATTAGTTCCACACTTGAAGCATAATCCTTTCTCTAACCATGGGGGATTTACCTTGTTGACCAATATTTTATCACATTCATTCATTAAGGGGGTTCTAAAATTGTGAAAATTAAACTCAATGTATTCTATGTTTTGTAGGGGGCGAGAGGGATGCATAGTATCGGGAGGGGGTATGAAAAGTGGTATCTAGTAAAAATGAGGTTTTTATTATTATTAATGGAAACACGTATGGGAAGAGGGTCTCAAAAAAAAGAGTTTTGGAGGTAAATTTGTCAATATCTAGTGAAATTAGGGGTATTCATTAATAACCCATGAACCCATGTGTTATGTCACAAGTTCACTAAGTGAAGACTTGGTGGCTTTGACAAGAAAAGACTTGTAGATTTGGTTCACTAGATTCATGCCTCAGCTAAACTACTGATTTTTAGAAATAATAGTTCATATATGGCTCTCTAGAGTGTAGAATCCTACATATGTCTACATCGATGCTTGCATTAAGTCATTTCCTATTTCAATTCAACACTTAAAGTAGAATCCTTGTATTAGGAAAAAAATATCAAAATAGTTTTAAAATATAAAGAGAAGAAGCTCCATGCCTTCATAAATATTAATAAGAATGAAGGATAAGCCTATTTAAGGAGGAAACCTCCTTTTATAATAGAGAAAATGTACAATAATGAAATGCCATGATTCTAAAACTGGGCCTCAGTAAATATATAGGAGACAAAGGGTATAATTACAATTAAAGGGTCTAGTTGACAACACTAATATAAAAATAGAAATATAACTCATTATCTAGGGATTTATACTTAACATGGGGCTTTGCCTATGGATTAACATGCCCCTCCACTTCAAACAAGTATTTTCCGCAACACATGAGTAACTGCGAGTGTTTCTACATGAATAAATCATCTTTCCATGTTGCCTCTTCCAATGGTAAGTTTTTCCATTTTATGAGGTACTCGGTAATTACTCAATTTCACAGCTTCTTAATCCTTGTTTCAAGGATTGTTTCTAGTTCTAGTATGCTTTTCCTTGATTATAGGTATCCACTCTAAAGTTATAATCTCTAACAACATGAAAACATTTCTCAAGAAGGGAGCCCATGGTGTCATTGTGTTCACTATATGTTCAAACATCTATATCCTCTACTCTAGTGGATCTCCAAAAAGTTATCAACAATCAATCCAAGGTATTTGGAGAGGTTCCTAAGGGTCTTCCACCAGATTGAGATCATGACCATCATATTCATTTCCAACTAGGAAGTGTACCACCTTACATTAAGCCTTACATGTATCCATATGAAAAAAAAGAGTGAGATTGAACATATGATTCAAGAAATGTTAAATCTCTCCATTATTCAACCTATCCAAGGTGTTTTCTCTTCACTAGGGGTGATGGCTACAAAAATGGATGGTTCATGGTGTATGTTTCCAGACTATATATATCTCAATAGAATCACCATCAAAGATAAGTTCCTCATTCCTATCATTGATGAATTATTAGATGAGTTACATGGAGCAATTTTATCAAATAAATTGGATCTCCATACAAGATACCATCAAGTCATAATGAGGCAAGAAGACATTCCCAAAAAACATTTAGAGCACATGAAGGTCATTGTGAGTTTTTGGTTAAATGTCATTTGGACTTACTAATGTACATTCAACATTTCAAATCTTGACGAATTCTATTTTCAAACCCTTCCTTATAACACTTGTGTTAGTGTTTTTTGATGACATACTAATCTATAACAAATCTTGGAAAGAGCACATGTACAACATGTTGACAAAATATTAAAACTATTTGAGGATAAAAAAACTATATGCAAACCCTTCCAAGTGTGCATTTGGGTTAAAGAAGTGTAATATTTGGGTCATATTTTATTTCATGATGGTGTCAAAGTGGACCCTAATAAAATTAAAGCTATGATGGAATGGTCAATCCCTAAAACCTTCAAGAAACTTAGAGGATTCTTAGGATTGGCAAGTTGTTCTTGCAATTTTGTCAATAATGGTATAATATGATAACAACATTTTTAAAGAATGAAGAACTTTCTTGGAATCAATAAGTAACTAAACATTTTGAAAAAATTAAGGAGGCTATGTGTATAAATCCTATCCTTACCACTCTTGAATTCACAAAAACCTTTATTATGGATTGTGATGCCTCATGCCATGGCATTGGTGTCAATTTAATACAACAAAGAAGGCCCTTTCCTTTTGAAATAAACCAACTTGAAGGAAATAACTTACTGAAACCCATTTATGAAAAATAAATATCAGCCATATTACATGTAGTTAAGAAATGATACACTTACCTAATAAGAAGACTCTTCAAAGTAAAAACAAATCATGGTAGTTTTAAGTACTTCTCGAAGAAATGATTATCTTCAAAAGAGAAACAAAAATTGGTTACAAATATATGCTAGGTTATGAATTTGAAATTATCTACATAAAAAGAAAACATAATATGGTGGAAGATGCACTTTCAAGGAAAGAAGAAGAAATAGGGGGTTTACTATATGCTATTTATATTCTGCAATTTGATTGGGTGGAAGAAGCAAGGATAGAATGAAAGAAAGATTTGAAGGTATGGAAGATCATTCAACAAGTACAACAAGACCCAACTGCATTAGATAAGTTTGTGTGGAAGAATGATTTTCTATGATATCAAGATCACCTATATTTATGTGACAATTTCCTAATCAAATATAAGGCCATTTTGGAATTGCACACTTCTCCTATAGGAGGACATTCAAGGTCGTTGAAAACTTACCATGGGATCAAGAAGGATATTTTCTAGGAAGATGTTAAAACTTGTGTTAATTTTTTTTTCTTGAATGTTTGGTTTGCGAAAAGAATAAGGGAAACACAATCAACACCCCAGGTCTCCTACAACCATTAGCTATACCAAGTGAACATTGGGAATATGTTTCAATAGTTTTTATTATAGATTTATCGAAATAATGTAATCGTGGTAGTAGTGGATCAATAAACAAAGTATACCCATTTTCTCTCTCTTTATCATCCTTTTAAAACAAGTATAGTTGTGGAAGTATTCATGGAAACAATTCAAAAGATACACGAAATCCAAAAGATTATTGTAAGTGAAAGAAATCCAATTTTCACTAGAAAT
>ML790457.1:133438-145917 GCA_009831015.1 Picea engelmannii | reverse complement strand
AGGGAAGGGGAGAGAGAAAGAGAGGAAGAAAGAAAGAGAGGTAAATAGAGAGATGTAGGAATATGTGGGGAGAGAGAAAGGGAAAGAGGGGAGAAATGGATAGAAGGGGGAAAGAGAGAGGTAAAGAGAGAGATGGGTGAATACGTGGGGAGAGGCAAAGGGAAAGAGGGAGAGAGGGAGCGATGGATAGAGGGGGGTGAGAGGGAGGGAGAGGGGGAGATATAAAGTGAGCAAGAGAAAGAGAGAGAGAGATATTTCATAGAGAGAGGAGAATATAGAGGGAGAGAAGGGTATAGAGAGAGAGAGAGTAGGGGGTGGAGAGAGATAGAGAGAGAAGAGTGGAGGGAGAGAGAGAGATATAGAGAGGGAAGAGGGGAGGGGAGGGGGAGGGAGAGAAAGAAGGGGAGAGGGGAAAAGGGGGGCGAGAGATCGATCGAGAGAGAGAGGGGAAGGGAGAGAGAGATAAAGAGGGGATGAAAGAGAAAGTGGGATAGAAAGAAAGAGTGGGGGAGATGTTGGATCATGTTGTCATCGATGCCAATGGTTTGATTGATTGATGTGAAAGGATTGATTGATTGATAATTGACTGGCTTGATTTTGGCACTTAGGTCCAATAACCTTATTTAACCATGAGACATGAAAAATATGACGGAGCATAGAATGACTTGGAAAAGATAACTGGTAGGTGACCGATCCCACGCGCTTGAGAACTGTATAAGGATCATAAAATTTAGGCGCAATTTTTTGACAATGTTCAACCTTGAGTGAAGTCTTCTTATAAGATTGCAATTGAAGAAATACCTGGCCCCTTAAGAAAATTAACCTTCGGAACAACCTTGATATGCTTGATACTTCATGAAATTCTGAGCCATTATCAAATTCTCTTTGAGGGAGCGGAGAATAGCCTCTCAAAATGTAAGAGTTTGGTCAACCAACTGAACCTTTGAGACACCTGTCATGTATGAGAGAAATGAAGGTGGATTTTTTCCATGTGCTTCTTCAAAAGGAGTCATGTGAGTAGTTGTATGGTAATAGGTGTTGTACCACAATTCAGCTAGTGGTAACCATTGAGCCCACTGATTTATCCTCTCAGATGAAAAACACCTCAAATATGTTTCCAAACATTTGTTGACAACTTCAGTTTGGCCATTAATCTAAGGATGATAGGTTGTGCTAAGATGAAATTGGGTTCCCTGTAGCTTGAACAATTCTTGCCAAAAATTGCTGATGAAAGTGGGATCTCAGTCAGAAAAAATAGAATGAGGCATGCCATGAAGTTTGAAGATATGATCCATGAAACGTTGAGCCACAATGGAGGCGATAAATGGTTTTTGAAGAGAACACAAATGACCTTAATTTGAAAGACGATCAACTACCACCATGATGACTGGATTATTTCCAAATTTAGGTAATCCAACGATGAAATCCATAGAGGTGTCCCTCCAAATAGCGGGTGGAATCAGAGTCAGTTGTAGTGTGCCATGGGATTTGATTGTTTCTCCCTTGTTGTGTTGACAGACATTATATTTTGCCACAAAAGTCTGGATGTCTTATTTCATACCATCACAGAAAAAAGAATGTTTGACCCTGTCATAGGTTTTGGTAAATGCTGAGTGCCCATCTTTGGGTGTAGCATGAAGCTCAGAAAGCACCAAGGATTTAAGTTATTTATGTTTACTTAAATACAAATGACCTTTATAGCGAAGCTCATCATTTTTCCAAGAGTAAGTTGGGGAAAATGGAGAATTGGATTACAATTGTTGGATCAAACATGAAATTTTGGGATCTTGTAGCCATTCATGGAGAACAACTGGGAGCCAATCTAGTACAATCAAGGAGAGGTAAAAGAAGGACCATTCATATTCATATTTTCTTGAAAGAGTATCAACAACCACATTCTCATTTCCTTTATTGTAAATGATCTCATAATCATATCCAAATAGCTTAGTGACCCATTTTTGTTGCTCTGAGGATGAAAGACATTGCTCTAGAGAACACTTGAGGCTTTGATGATCTGTATTAATTTGAAAGTGTTTCCCCAATAAATAAGGGTGTCAGAGATGCACTGCATGCAAAATAGCCAAAATTTTATTTTCATAGATTGATTGGCCCAAATGTCCCTTCGATATGTTTTTGCTGGTAAAGGCCAAAGGTCGGTCATCTTGCTTAAGGACTGCTCCAATTCCTCTCCCTGAAGCATCACATTCCAGGACAAAGGTCTTTGTGAAGTCTGGAAGGGCTACGACATGAGTGGTGCACATATCCTCCTTCAAGGCTTGGAAGGAATGATCAATTGTTGGATTCCAAGTGAAAGCATTCTTTTTAAGGAGAGCAGTAAGAGGCGCCATAATTTTTCCATAATTCTTACCAAACTTGTGATAATATCCTGTTAAATCTAGAAAACCACGCAAGCATTTGAGAGTATTGGGTTAAGACCAATCCTTCATAACTTCAATCTTCTTAGGATCCACCCTAACACCATCATTTCCAGTAATATGTCCTCCCAAATAACATTTAAATTGTTTGAGGAAAAGTTAGTGTTGAGAGAGTAGATGAAGAAATCGATCCACATGAGCAAGATGGGTTGTCCATGTTTTAATATAGATGAGAATATCATCAAAGAAAACTAAGACAAAATGACAGAGAAAAGGATGGAAGACATAATTCATGAGTCTTTGGAAAGTGGAGGGAGAATTACACAAACCAAAGGGCATGCCCAAGAATTCATAGTGACCCTCATGAGTTTGAAATGTAGTCTTAGGAATGTTTTCCTCTTTCATATGTATCTGGTGGTAGCTAGAACAAAGATCAAGTTTAGTAAAGTATTGCACACAACTTAATTCATCCAAGATATCATCAATGACAGGAATGGGAAATTTGTCTTTGATGGCGAGTTTGTTTAGGATGAAAAATTCAGGTTACATGCACCAAGAGACTTCTTTCTTAAGTACCATGAGCACAAGAGAATAATAGGCACTATTACTAGGATGGATAACACCCGCGATGAGAAATTATTGAACAATTTTCTCAATTTCATTTTTCCTGGAAAAGGGATGATGATAGGGATGAACATTGTGAGGAAGGATGTTGGGGATGAGGGGAATGGAATAATCATGAACACCATAGGAAGGGGGAAGTACCTGGGGACTGGAAAAAACAACTTGATGTTTGGAGAGGATAGATTGGAGGTCAGGATGCATAGGGGGTGTCTTAGTGACTTGAATGGAATGGAGTTGTCCAATAATGCCAGAATGACCTTATTTTTGTTGAAATAATGTAACTGCGAAGAGTATTCTTATTCTTATTGTTATTTTATTCTTAGGATTAACCCCAATTGTGGATTAATTATGTCGGTAATTGTATTAGGACCAAATCCCCTTTTGCGGATTGGTCCACAGACAATTATAATAGGTAGAATAAGAGGTCGGCCCCAACAGTTAATTAAGAGACCCAAAAATATAATAAAGGTGGGTTTACCTACCCAGATTGAGAATTTGGCCCTGCTAGTGAAGAGACACTTCACACATGCCAGAACTTGTATAAATACAGGAGGCTAGCACCTCATTTGATAACAACTCACTTGCTCAGTTTGAGAGACAAGTTCTGATATGTTACTGACAAGGAGAGAGGGAGAAGAGTGGCACATCTTTTGGAGAGGAATTTCTGTATTGGTTTGAGTTATCTCTTGATATTGTATTGGCAATTTATGATAAGGAAGTTTTTGCTAGGTTTTCTTCCCCTAGAGGGTTTCCGAGGATAAATGTCGTGTCTCTTGTGAATGTGTATTTCTCAATGATCTTGTTCTTATGTTTCTATTATCTATTGAAATGAAAAGAACTATAATAATGGCATAAACATTAACATGGTATCAGAGCCAACCTGAAGGAAACATATTTCGCAAGAGAAAAACGTCACTGTTGCAGTACCTGCAAATTAGGGTTTTTTCAAAAGTGAAGCTTTTCAGCTCCAAAACCACCTAGAAAGTTGCACCCTCCCCCAAGGATCATTTTGGCACTTAAAGTGCACCTTTTCAGTGGCTAGATCTCCCAGAAAGTGAAACCCTAGTTTCACAAAGTACCAGAAAACGAGAAAACCAGAGTACCAGAAGTACTAGAGTACCATAAGTACCAGAAAACCAAAAGCACCAGTCCATAAATCTGCAGATCAAGTTTGAGGGGGTAAAAGTTGGATTTTTGAAATTTTGACTGCACCAACTAACTCGTCTAAGCCCAGTGCATCTATCCCCTAGATCAGTATTTCAAAATTCAATGTTTGAAAAATTAGGGTTTCCTCATAAAACCCTAAGTTGCAGTCTCAGAACCAGCTGCAGTTGCAGTACCAGTTGCAGTTGTAGCCGTAGAACCAGTTGCAATCACCCTTGAAATTTTCTCAAGAGTTGGCAATGATTACCACTGCTACCAGATGGAGCCACTACCTGCAAATGCTATCAGAGGTATGTACTTACATATGTTTAATGGTTAAATCCTAAAGAGTATTTGCATGAGAAGGGATCTCTTGCCATAGATCCAGAAGGATCTCAAGATCCAACCCATTAAGAGGAATGATGCAACCCAGGTGTGATTATTCTGATATACATCTATTTGTCATGACATTATTAGTGTTGCATGTTAAATCTATGATCAAATTATTAGAAGAATTGAAAGTTGATCATAGAGATTATCCTCTAACCTAACCTTTTGTCAAGTTAGCATATTGTCTTAGTACTGAAGATAGGTTAAAGAAAGCACTCGTCACTTGAGTGAAGGAGACCTGGAAGAAAAGCAAGCACTCACTCTTGGGGACAAGGCTCCAGGTTTGATTAATCAAGATTCAAAGGTACACATGACAAGCTGATGACTTTAGTTGAGATAGCAATTGTCGTAAAGTATTATACTTGATTGCATGTGAGAATATAGATGTAAATACTTTGCCTGATATGACTAACACCTCCTCTAGGAGAAACCTCGCGTGTTAGTTCCAGGTTTCCATGGAAGAATGCTTGGTCACAACACTAAGAGAGTGTTGACCTCATTTCGTATTGTATTCCTTACCTTTAATCTTTGCTAAATTATAAGTAATATCTCTAAAGGAGATACTGTGATGATTGTTCATGCTATTGCTTTATATTATCAAGAAGGATATTATTCTTGCTTATTGTTTTGTTGACCTTGCTCCAGGTCACATGAGGAAGCTATAGCAAAGGTTGCAAAAGGCAATGTGCTAAAGGAGAGATCATAAATGAAGCAATCATTAGTGGAAAAGAAGAAGGTGGGTCACTCAAAAGCTGTCATGACCCACGCTATTGAATAATCCAAGTGAACTCTAGAAGATTAGCTCACATCAACTACAAGGTGCTACCATACATATGCAAAGTTGTCACAGGTTTACCAAAACTCAAAGGTGATCATGAAGGCGCATGCAATTGATGTGCACAAGGGAAGAACATCAAGAACCCATTTCCGAAGAGGGACAACAAGACAGAAGGAGTCCTATAATTCATTCATTCTGATGTATGTGGCCCAATGCCATCATCCTCCATTAATGGGTATGTATACTATGTATCATTCATTAATGACTATTCTCGTAAAAGACTTGGATATATTTGAAGTGTTCAACAAGATCAAGGAATTGAAAGCCTTGATAAGAGAACCCTTCTATAAGGAAGATTAAGATACTCAGGTCAGATAATGGAGGAGAATATACCTCAGATGAGTTCATGAATATCTGCAAAGATGTTGGGATCAAGATCCCCAACAAAACGGTGTAGTTGAATGGAAGAACAAAACCATACTAGAATCTGTGAAGACTATGATCCATGATCAATATATTCCTATGTGCTTATGGGAAGAAGCATCAATGATAGTTGTTTATGTGCAGAACCGATTATCCCATAGCACACTTGGGCTCAAGACACTAGAAGAGATGTTCACCGAAAAGAAGCCATAGGTAAGCCATCTCAAAATATTTGGCTATCCAGTATTTATTCATATATCAAAAGAGAAAAGAAACAAGATGGAACCCTCCGGAAAGAAGGCAATATTTGTGGGATACTGTGAGGTCTCCAAGGCCTTCAGAATCTACATACCTGGTCACCACCACATTGAGATTAGCAGGGACATGACCATTGATGAAGAATCAGTACTTAAGAAATCAAGAAGATGTCATCTTGAAGAAGTATATGAAGAGGAACCTGTAAATCCCAGGATTGCAGAATCCGTGAGGGAAGTTCCCAGAGCTGCAGAACCAGAGAAGGAAGTTGTAACTTCCCCTAATGAGGAGACTCCTGAAGACCATGATATAACAGAAGTTCAAGAACCTCCTCAAATGACATTCTCCCATAAAAGAAAGCCTGCTTGGGAAAAATAGCTTATTCAATATGGAGAGAAGTATGGTGTTCCAGAAGGAACCTCGAGACAGGTGAAAAGACCAAAGCCATTCTCCAGTGACATGGATTTGATGTGTAATCTACTAAGATGAAGATTCTACCTGATTTGAAGAATCCATTCAAAAGAAGGAATGGGCAGATGCCATGACATAGGAATACCAATCCATAATGAAGAACGAAGTATGGGAAATAATTCCCATATCGAAGAATAAAGATGGGGTATCCTACAGATGGCTCTTCAAAATAAAACATGCTGCTAATGAAAGTATTGAGAAGTATAAAGCAAGACTTGTCGCTCATGGGTTTTCCCAGAAGGAAGGCATTGAATATGAAGAGACATTCGCTCCTGTGGCCAGATACACTTCGATCAGAACCATTACAGCTCTTGTAGCCAAGATGAAATGGAAGTTGCACCAGTTGGACGTGAAGAAAACTTTCCTGAATGGTGTTATCAAAGAGGAAGTGTATATAGAGAAACCCCAAGGATTTTAGGTTGAAGACATGAAGTCTCATGTCTATCGATTGACGAAATCCTTATACGGATTGAAGTAAGCTCCTAGATCTTGGTATGGCCATATAGATAGTTTCTTGACGAGCTTAGGCTTTACCAAGAGTAAAGCAGACTCAAATCTCTACTTCAAAATTATGGATAATGAACTAATAATATTACTACTGTATGTGGATGACTTATTCTTAACTGGAGAAGAAAAGATCATCACTGAATGTAAACAGAGACTTGCCGCAGAATTTGAAATGAAAGACCTTGGCCTAATGCATTACTTCTTAGGTCTTGAGGTATGGCAGAGTCCAGGAAGGATCTTCCTTAACCAAGGGAAGTACACGGTCGAAATCTTGAAGAGATTTGACATGCTAGAATGTAAGCCCATGAATACACCCATGGAAGCGAAGTTGAAGCTATTGGTCGATACTTCGTCAGACTTGATAGATGCCACACTGTACAGACAAATTATTGGATCGCTGATGTACCTGACGAACACCTTGAGTCAGATTCTGGTAGAGCCCAGACGTGTTCACCTAGTGGCTGCAAAACATGTGATGAGGTACCTTAAAGGTACAATGGATTATGTTCTCAGCTATAATGGAGATCATGACTTCACATTGATTGGATATACTGATGCAGATTGGGCAGGAAGCGTTGCTGATAGAAAAAAAAAACACTTTCGGATGTTGTTTCAGTTTGGGATCAGCCATGATCTCGTGGCGGAGTAGGAAACAATCTAGTATTTCTCTCAGCACAATGGAAGCAGAGTACATTGTCGCATGTTTTGCTAGCTGCGAAGCTATATGGATTCGAAAGTTGTTGACTGGCCTATTTGACTTGGAGATGAGAGCAACCGCGATTCTATGTGACAACCAGTGCTACATAAAGATGACAGAGAATCCCGTATTCCATGACAGGTCGAAGCACATAGAGATCTACTATCATTTCATCCGCGACATGGTACAGAGAGTAGCATTGAAGCTCCAGTGCATTAGCATGGATGAACAGGTTGTTGATGTGTTGACCAAACCTCTATCTCGTGTAAAGTTTGAACACTTTCTTGATAAGCTTGGTATCGTCCGAAAGTACCCTCCCTGAAAGGGGGAGTATATATATATTCCTTGCTTCTGACCTTGTTGTTAGATGTAAAGCAAGATGAGTCATTGCTTTTGACCTCGTTGTTAGACGTAAAGCATGACGTTGTGTGTTCCTTGCTTCTGACCTTGCTGTTAGACATGAAGCAAGATGAGTCATTGCTTCTGACCTCGTTGTTAGCCGTAAAGCAAGATGTTGATGTGTTCCTTGCTTCTGACCCAGTTGCTAGACATAAAGCAAGATGATTCCTCGCTTCTTACCTCCTTGTTAGACATAAAGAGAGATGTTGATGTATTCCTTGCTTCTGGCCCAGTTGTTAGACGTAAAGCAAGATGATTCCTTGCTTTTGACCTCGTTGTTAGACGTAAAGCGAGATGTTGATGTGTTCCTTGCTTCTGACCTAATTGTTAGACATAAAGCAAGATGATTCCTCGCTTCTGACCTCGTTGTTAGACGTAAAGCAATATGTTGATGTGTTCCTTGCTTCTGACCTAGTTGTTAGACATAAAAAAAGATGATTCCTCGCTTCTGACCTCGTTGTTAGACATAAAGTGAGATGTTGATGTGTTCCTTGCTTATCAGCTGTGACATTGAGCCAGTGTAGTACTGTGATGTGCCAGCCTAGTGCTGTGATGAGGTATCATTTTTATTGATAGATATTGATGTAGATGATGATGACATTCTTTCGAGAATGATGATGTTGCCGATGAATAAAACTTTCGATGATTCGTAAATGTGCTAGCCAATGTTTCAAGATGATATTGACGATACTGTCCTCCTGATGCTACTGATGATGCAGACCTCTCTCGCCTGATGTTGTTGAAGAAGACCCTTCTTGTTAAGGGGGAGTGTTGAAATAATGTAACTATGAAGAGTATTCTTCTTCTTATTGTTATTTTATTCTTAGAATTAATCCCCATTGTGGATTAATCATGTCGGTAATTGTATTAGGACCAAATACCCTTTTGCAGATTGGTCAACAGACAATTATAATAGGCAGAATAAGAAGTCGGCCCCAACAGTTAATTAAGAGACCCAAAAATATAATAAAGGTGGGTTTACCCACCCAGATTGAGAAGTCGGCCGTGCCAGTGAAGAGACACTTCACACATGCCAGAACTTGTATAAATACAGGAGGCTAGTGCCTCATTTGATAACAACTCACTTGCTCAGTTTGAGAGACAAGTTCTGATCTATTACTGGCAAAGGAGAGAGGGAGAAGAGTGGCACATCTTTTGGAGAGGACTTTCTGTATTGGTTTGAGTTATCTCTTGATATTGTATTGGCAATTTATGATAAGGAAGTTTTCGCTGGTTTTTCTTCCCCTAGAGCGTTTCCCAGGATAAATGTCGTGTCTCTTGTGGATGTGTATTTCTTGGTGATCTTGTTCTTATGTTGCTATCATCTATTGAAATGAAAAGAACTATAATAATGGCATAAACATTAACAATTTTAGGAGCTTTTACATGTAATGGGAACTAATGATATCAGGGGAACCTATTGTGATTCCTTGGAACTTATATTATTGGGCCTCCTAGTTGAATTGCATGGTTAATTCCTTAAAATCCATGAGAATGGAGCCAAGATTTATTAACCATTCAACAATCAACACAATGTCACAACCATCCATGTCGATAGAAAACATATGAGATTTCATGTTCTAATGACCAATTTAGAGACACACATTTTCACAAGGCCCCCCACATTTCATGGACCCTCCATTGACAATCATGATTTGAAATTTGTTGACTACACAGATATAAAAATTAATTTCTTGGGAAATGCGGTGATGAATACAATTATGGGTGCTTCCACTATCAATGAGGATGATGGCCTTCCAATGCTTAATGTAACCAATTAGCTTGAGGTTTTGGGGAGAAGAGAAGCCAGTCAGAGAATTCAAGGAAATCACCGGTTTGACTTTTCGGGGGTCCAAGGGTGGATTAAGGTTATTGGGTTCAGGTGACTTAGCCACAAGGAGAACCTAAACCTCTTCTTCAAAAACATCCTCAGAGATGGCCATAATTTTTTTTTTCCTTAAAGTTGTGCCTAGGAGAATATTTTTCATCACAATTATAACAAAGGCCCTTGAGTTGGCGTTCATCCATTTCTACACGGGTCAATTTATGGATATTTAGTGGAGTGGAAGGAGGGGCAGGAGTGATTGGTTTAGCGCAAGGAATAAAGGAGGGTTTTTTGGTTTGAGAAGAGGCAATATGTTCTACTTCATTATCTCTTTTAGTAACATCCACCCAAATCTATGGATGATCCATGAGGACGTGGGCATGGATCTCATCCTTCAGGACACTGATAAATAATTCTCGAAAACAAAATCATCATACATGCACTCCATGCAAAAATCCAAGTGCTCAAAAGAAGCTATAAAGTCTTCCACTATGCCAAATAATTTCCTCTTTGTCAAATGACCTAAATTGTGGGTGTCAGTGTTAAATCATTCATCACACTCTGCAACAAAGTGTGTCCAAATAGATACCCTTAGCGGGAATTTTTTCTCCATTTCCACCATTTCCAACATTCTTGGTCTAGATGGAGAACACCATATTGGAGTTTGGCCAACTCATATGTAATTCCATACAAAGAGAAATAATGTTCCATTTGAGATACCCAATCGGTGGATTTGAGCCATCAAATTTGTTCGCATCCACTAGAGAAAGGTGTAGGTCACACTGAAAGTGATGGGACTAAAAACTCTGGCAATTGGAGGAAGTCTCACCTTCAAGGGGAAAAGGTTGGCCATATGAGGTAAGGTCTCTAGTAATAAGCTTGGCATAGATTTGGGCAACCAAGGATTCAAGATGGGTACAAAGGTCTTGTTTCAGGGTTTCCATTTTTGCAATTATGGTGGAATGAATTTTATTATTGACAGTGGTAATATTGGCACTATGTTTCCGCACTTCCTTCTGGGCCTTTGAGAAATCAAATGCCAAGGTATTGATGTGATCTCTGAGGTCTTGGTTACAGGAGTTGGCCATGATAAAGTGAGGAACATAAAAGGGGTGGGTGGTACCACATAAAAAAGGGGTTATGGGTGAAGGGTATCATGGTGATCAAGGCAAAGAGGGGAATCCAATGGGGTAAGTCCCAAAAAAGGGGGCTGAAAGGGGGTTCGGACCACAAAGAAAAAAAAATTGAAAAATGATAGATATTATTGCGATCAGAACAAAAAGAGGAGTCCAATGGGATATTTATCAAATAAGGGTGCAGGAAGGCCCCAGGATCATTTTTTATTTTTTTTACTCCTGCGGAGTTATACTCTAAATTGAATAATATTGTAGTAGTGAAATGCCCAAATTCTTAATAGGAAGAAATATGTAGTAATTTCACAACCAGAATGCAGATGCCAATGTTGCACGACAATAGATCTTGTATGTTCTTGTTATGTTATGTTTCCGCCCCAAGGGTTGGGGTTTCCATGGTGCCTCCATAAAAGGGTTTTCCATGTTCTATAACTCTCTGATATATGTGTGGGGTCGAACAGTAGCACTCAGCCTAATATCTCAGAGAACCAACTAAGGAAGATAGACCATTCTCTTAGTTGTACTGCTTGATTAGCCAGGTACTAAATGTTATTCTGAGTGTTGTTCTCAATGGCACTATAGCAGTCAGGAGACCGATCTGTTTATTTATGGAGGGATTCATTATATCTAGGCTAGTCTGTATATATGTTTTGTTTGATGTGCTATGACTCGAATGGGTACCATTAGGGGTTACAAGGGTGGCCAACAATGTGCACTTAAGAACCACTTGTATTTCCTATGTGTATGCTTCTCCAATCGTGGATTTATGCATTGAACGACATATCACTATAGCTTTAAGACATCAGAATACGTTTCTACCATGAAAATAAATTACCCACAGTTTATGCCAAGGAAAGTTCACTGATACCACTTGTTAGGTACAAGATCTATTATAATAATAGAAAATAGAAATATTGCAAAGAATAACATTGAAACAACAAAATAGATGAGACCAGAGAACCAAAATAATACCTTATTGATAGGAAACAATGTTCACTTGCCTCTTTGAGGGGGAAACCTTCAAAAGAGCATCACTCTATTACAATAATTCTCAAGACAAAACTTATCATTCCATCAACTCCTATTTATACTAAATCTATCTACCACAAGAAAAATATAGAGGAATGTCTTCTAGAAGCGGAAGCTTCTATTAGGTCTTCTTACATTTGAATTATTCTTCCTTATTACTATACCTTATTAATATTTTCCTTTAATACATGGAAAATATATTATTCTACCTACACGAGGGGTTAGGTAGGTTAGGTCCCTAACAAGGGTAAAGAGAGAGAGAGGAGAGGGAGAGAGTGAGAAAGGCGAAGAGAGCGAGAGGGGGGGAAGAGGTGTGTGTGTGTGTGTGTGTGAGAGAGAGAGAGAGAGAGAGAGGGAAGGAAGAGTGGGGTGGATACTGAGAGGGAAAGAGGGAGAGAGAGAGGGAAGGAAGAGTGGGCTAGAGAGGGAT
>ML790457.1:75042-122408 GCA_009831015.1 Picea engelmannii | reverse complement strand
TCAACAAGTCAATACAAATTGAAGATATTATTAGCATGATCTTATTGACATGAGTTATAGTTCTTGGTGCCTTGCAAATACCTAAACATTCTTTTAAATTCCATCCAATGTTCCTTTCTTATATGAACCATAAATCTTCTCACTAATCTCACTCAATGTGCTACATCTAGTCATGTGCATACCATGGTATACATAATATACCCATTAGCTTCACGATATGGTGGACTAGCTATGTATTTAATTTCCTAATGAGATTTATGAAACATTTCAATAGACAATTTAACTCTCACTTGAAAATGTGTTTTTACTACTTTACAAATCTCCACCCCAAACTCATTCGGAATATTCTCAGTAAACTTCTTTTTACTTAGCTATATATTTATGTGTTTTCTATCGCTTTTTCCCTCTATGTGAAGACAATAATGCACTACAGCAATGTCCTTCATATCAAATGCCTTGGAAAAAAAAAACTTGGTGTCTCTTACGAACTCCATATTGTCACCTATCGATATTATATCATCCACTCATAAGACCAAAATTATAGATCTATCACTAATTTCTTTGTAATAAACACAATGGTCAACAATACTTCTAGAAAGTCCTTTTTCTAGCACAAGTCTATTAAATGTTTTGTAGCATTCCCTTTTGTGATTGCTTCAATCCATACAATGATATCCTAAACTTACACACCAAGTTCTTGGCTCCCACCACAAATCTTCATGGTTTCTCCACGAAGATATCCTCCTTCAAGTATGCATGAATAAATGTTGTTTTGTCATCCATTTTCTCCAATTTTAGATCGTATGCTACTGCCAAAGGCAACAACATCCTATTAAAAGACATTGTTTTTTTGTGAGAAAAAAATCTCTTAGTAATATATTCTATGAACTTGACAATATTCATTTGTTACCAATCTTTCTTTATATATTTGTATTGTTCCATTAACCTTAAACCTCAAGTTTTTGAATATCCATTTGCAATCAACAATGTTCTTGTCTTGTGGCAACTCTTCTAAAATACATGATTCGATTTTTTTTAGAGATTTCATTTCTTCCTTCATTACCTTTTGCCATTGCACAATTTTTGGATAATTTAAAGCCTCTTCCACAATTTTAGGTCCTTCACCATTGTAAAATAAAATATTCAATACTATAATGATACCTTTTAGGTTGATTCCTAGCTCTAGAGATTCTCCTTGGTAGTTGAGATTTTTTTGGATGACTCCTATATTCTCCTCCACTAATATGATTGTTCTTTGCACCATGGTCTCTTCAATGCAAATGTATCCTATATTGGAACTAAAGTATACTTTGGTTGCTCCAAGGGGATTAGGTTGTATGTCGTGAGTTCTTGGATTGATTATGTGTCAAGTCTACTTTTATCTATGTCAATGTCACCCATTCTAAAAGATTCTAAATATTCTTTAATCTTATTCAACTCCCTCAGTGATGGAATTTGGTACTCCGCCACTCTTTCCAGTGACACTCTTTTATCACGTTCTTCCTTATGTTGTTCAACTTATTTAGGTTTCACTTCTCTGAAAATGACATATTTACTATAATTACTCACATGTTCATCTAGGAGCCATAACTTGTATCCCCTAACTCCAACAAACTCTCGATATCTAATGAACACACTTTTTGTATTTTTCACCCAAAATTTTCTTGTTTCTTTTGGTACATTTATTTAAGTCTTGCAACCAAAGAGTCTCAAGTGAGAAATAGAGGTCTTTCTCCCACTCCAAGCTTCCTTTAGTTATCTATCACCAATGGTTGATGTACATGTTTACAAATCAACCAAGTAGCAAGATGTTAATTGGTTCAATGGAAATACCTCTACCCATTTTTTCATAAAATATAATGCTCCTTGAAGTTGCCACTAGAGTTAAATTAATCCTCTTAACCAGTCAATTTTCTTGTGGAGAATATGGTTTGGTTTTCTACCTTGCAATCCCATGCATTTAACAGAATGCATCAAACTCTTTTGAACAATATTCCTGACCATTGTCACTTTGTATGGATTTCACCTTTCTATTGGTTTTCTTCTCTCCCATAGTAAGCATTATTTTGAAGGAGTCAAACATATCACTTTTGTTATTCATAATACAACCCATGTCTTCCTATTGAAATCATATGTAAAATTGGCAAAGTATTGATACCACCAATGCAGGCCATGTTCATTGACCCACATATTTTTGAATGCACTAAGTCTAATATCTCTTTGGCTCTATGAGATGTTAAATAAAAAGTAATCCATGCATATTTACCCAACACAATTGATTTTTTGATTTACAAAAATCAAAGGAATCAAAATTAAAATATACATGTTTAATCGTTACATTGGAGTGCATGCTTTGTAGAATTTACTCACTCAAGTGACCCATCCTCCTATGTCAAAGAATGCATCTTTCAATTCCTTTAGATGCTTCCTTAGGGTTTTCACTCCTCTCATTTATTTCAACATTGCTATTAACCTCATCATGAGTAGTGACATCCAATATGTGGACAGTACTGACCCTAATTCTCTTAGACAATGCAAACTCACTATTAGAATATTAGACATATTCCTTATGGAAATTACATCAATGCATCACTTTAGTGAATTGTCTCATTGAAAAAGATTCATCTCCAACCCATGTACGTGTTTGACATTAAGAAAATACTTGATTCGTCCATCTCTATAACTTATAGGCTACCTACTACATTATAGTCTCTTTCATCTTCTTAGAACATCCTCCCTCCATTAAAATCTTCATAGAAATAAAAAAAAACTCCTTATGATGAGTCATATGGAATGATCCTATAGAGTCTAGAAGAGATGCTTCATTATAGGTTTGAGTAGATGGAAAAGAAATGGTGAAATAAATGCCCATTTTTTCCCATCGTCCTTGCTAGTAGAGACCACCATAGTTGTATCATATTTCCTATTTCCTTTATAGAGAGGGAAAATTTCTTTATATGCATGGTTTGGTTGTATTTCTAGCACATTGCTTCAATTTTCCTCTTTCTAGTAGATGATCTACCACTGGACTTGAGTCTACCATGAAATCCATCGTCTTTCCTTTCTCTAGAGTGTCTTCTTCTAAATAATTCTTATGAATCGAAAGATATTCATGTTGAAAATTTCCTTACTTCCTCCTTCAGTAACTATTGCACAAAGGTCTCAAGCTTGGGATTATCTGAACAAGGCCCATTGATAGTTCCACAAATGTAACATACTAATAAGAATAGAAATGCATCGATCATCCAAAATCCATTGATTTCCAATGGAAGATAATTATTCCATCAAAGTATTAAGCTGACTTAAATGCTCGACAAACTTCGCTCCTTACTTCATCTTCAAATGAAATCCTTTCTTCTTAGTGACAAGCAAAGGTAGATTATAGATCACGTTCTCTTATCCATTATGTTCTCATCAATTATATTTGATGGTCTCTCAACAACTAACATTCCACAAAAATTTATCTATTGATACATGTTTATCTCCATCAAAATGAATTTGTAACTATTAAAAACCTCTCAATCTCCACATTTATTGAAATTTTACAAATTTTTTAAAATCTTTTTCCTTAACATATATGATGAAAAGATTGATTGTTAATCTAAATAAAAAAAAAAATATGAAAAAGAAATACAACAAAAGAATTTCACAAATACTTGTCCTCTTTAATGTAGATCACCAAAGTGATCTTTCCAAGGAGGATGCACCCGTCAACCACACAGAGTCAGGCAAATATATCCTCTTTTCCCTCTATATCAATTAGTAGTTATTGATGTACACAATGTAGTTACATATTTCTAACCTTCAATATGGCTAAAGGACTGGTTTATTATTTCTTTCTCAACCTTGGGTCGCATCTTTTATTGACTCGTTTTATTCCATAATAATGTCAATTTGGCCGGACTGGTTTATTATTTCTTTCTCAACCTTAGGTTGTGTGCATCGCATCTTGTATTGACCCATTAATAATGTCCATTTGGCCCGCATATTAAACAAGCTAATTTTTCTTGAGATTTCATCTCTCTTCGTTTCTGAGTTGTTCTTCACTCTAGGTTATGAACTTCCCTTCTGGGAGGATTCATCTACATCACTTGATATCACAGCAGTTGGTCCAGACCTGCTTTTTCACCCTCCTCCCACCCAAATATTGGGCGTCTTCGAGCACTTAGGTTCCTACATCTTATGCCTTAGCAAGTGATCTCTCTAGGTTGATCTCACATGGATCTTTGCACTCGGCATATTCTACAGCTCTACGTTCAGTCCTCAAATCTGTGTTCTTCTCTACACGTGGCCTTAGGTTAGTTCTCTAGGGTTCTGTGTACCATTTCTTGGGCATGGTGCTTGTGATGAATCAAGAGCGATGCCCAATTCCAGATGTGGCACAACCAATATTTTCTCTCTTTTATCCGCAACCTATCAATTTATGAGTTTGCGCTATCGTCCCTAGTGGATCTTAGTACAATCAGTTGTGTACAGTTTGAGTTGTATTCCCTGCCTGAGCTAAGTTGCAGGTTGGTTATGCATGGATATTTAACCTGGTATTAGATCTGTTAACTACAAACCAAAGATTAAATTGAGCACGCATCTTCTTCTTTTTTGAGGGTTTTCCATCAGCCCTAGACACCAATCTCAAATAAATTTGAGAGGCTGACGTCTAGTTCACGTATCTGTTTATTTGTATCTCTATTGAAATAGATAGTAAAAATATTTAGATCCTTAGATTTGAGTAATTATTTTTGTATAATGAGAGTCCCTAAGATTTTTCAGCATATTGAATTTATTTCTACATTCAAAAATAAATTTTAAACAACAAAAAATAGTGATTTTGTGTAAATTTATATCACCAAATTTCAACGAATAAAACTATTTCTTAGAACAATTAAATAATGTTTTTTCCAAGACAACTACTTGTAACCATTAACCATTGTGTTGGGATTAACAATTGGTAATAGCTGCAATTGGCTATGCACATGCCATTTGTCTATATTTGTCCGTGCATTTAGCATCTACCTGTGACTCCCACATTTAACTCGAACATCCTTGGAAGATAGATTATTTAGATGCATGTATTTTCTGTAGTTAGCAATATGATGACGATGATGATTATTAACGTCCACTAAGACCGAATTGGTCTATCAAACCTTAAGAGGGTAAGTGATTACTTGGGATTCTTTAGAATTTTGTTTCTGTGCTCGAAAAACATTAAGAGAATCTTTCCAGGATCACCATACTTTTGTTGAGTTAAGATGTTAGGAAGGCTGGTAGTGTGATAAATATTTTGAAAATGAGATCTAATATGGGTATAGGTTGGACAATCTAAGAGAAAGTGTTTTTCATATTCAACCTTCTTAGTGTCACAAAGGTGACACACTCTTTCATCCCATGGCATTTTAGGAATTGACCAACACCCAGTTTCACTATGGAGCTCGTGAGAATTTGTTCTTATCTTAGCTTGTTCTTATCTTAGCAATGTTTATTTTTTTCTTTACACTTGGTAAAACAGATAGATAATTTTGATCTTCTATATTAGGCATGATTACATCTTTATAATACCTTAATTTTTTTTTTCTTCTAACTCTTTATCACACCACATTTTCTCTTTAAATTTTGATTTGACATTTTTTTTAATAGTATCTTTTTTCTGCAAAATGGTTTCTTCCATGATTCCTCAATAGTTTAGCCAGGACTGGGTGTCTTTATGCCATTCTCGCTTGAGTCGATGGTGGTTATGACTTGATTTTGAAGCAATTTTAGGTAGTTTCTTGTCTTCCATGTTGTTTAACTTGTTCTTATACATTAGGTATCTAGTCATAGCCATGCTCTCAATGGGGGAGAGGCTTGTTTCTAATAGGAGGATGGGATATGGTGTATTTCCTTTAATTTTGAGATTATAGGTTATAAAATTCTTTTGTATTTTCTCTATCTTTCTCCAGGATTCACGAGAGATACTACAGCCCCAGACATCACATCCATAAAGAATAACATGTGTAACAAGAGTCTCAAAAGGAGTTTCTTCTTATCCCAACTCCAAAGTGTTAATATTATTGTAGCTTAAGGAGGTATGAACCTCTATTGTGACCTATTACGAGATTAGAATATTCCGAAAGGAAGAAAAGAAGTAAAGGAATCCCTAGACGAGATATCGGTTGAAGAAATATAATTAATATAAATTAATTAGTACCCAGAAGGAGAAGTCGGCCCCAGTAAGTCTGCCAGAACCATTATAAATACAGGGTGTCAGTTATCATTATTCACATTCTCAGAATTGCAGAGAGCCAGTTGTGCACACTGCAGTTGGCAGTTTTGTGCGCAAGTTTATGGGGAAGGTGTTGTGCCAGTTTCTGGGTGGGACTATCTTATCAGCTTTGGTTTCTATTCTTGCTTGGTGCATTAGCCTTACTTGGTTATTTATTTCTACCAGTATTCTTCTCTGTCAAGGTCAAGGTGCTCGAAGGGTGGCTTCAACCTATGGTTGGGTGACAAGGGTATTGTCAATGGTAAAACTAGAACAATCCTTCATATTCTAACAGGTTATGGGCCCACACCTCCTTCACACAGTCTAAATGTTGGAAGGAAGCATAGCCTATAGGATATTGAGCTTGTTGAGGAACTGTCACTAGGTTTCTAGCAGGAGCAGCTTCCAAAGACATTGTCGCTAGGGTTACTAGCAGAAGCAGTTGCAGAAACCCTAATCTCGGATCCAACACCTTGTGATGGAGCATCTCGCTTAAAAAGAAGATATTTAGATGCACCCTAACTCATCACACCTTTTGGATCTCTCAGAAGACAAAAACAATGAAGTTGAAGTTTTGGATCAAGGCATTACCAGTTACCAGTCAACCGAAGACATGAGTGAAACGATCAGTCTTTTACACTACTCAACACGTACTGGAACGATTGAAGATGACATGTGGATAATCGATAGTGGATTTTTTAGGCACATGACGAGAGATCAACCTCGACTCTCAAATCTAAATGAGAAGAAGACCTCGTACAAGGTAGAGCTTGGAGACAAAACCACTTACCCTGTGGAAGGATTTGGACAAGCCTCCATCAAAATGAAAATAGGTAACTATGTTCACTTAAGAAATGTTTTATATGTACCTAGTTTAGAAAAGAATCTTGTATCAATATCTTTCCTTGAAGACAAAGGAAACATAATAGCTTTCATGGATGGAAAAGTGTTATCATGGCATAAAGAATCTAGCATAGAGAATGCTAGGGTTATTGGAAGTCATGAAGGAAATCTGTATAGACTACTAGGACAAAATGAAGAATTTCTTGTACACAATGAAGTCAACCCCAATGAGCTTTGGCACAAAAGGTACACTCACATTAACTATCAAGCATTACCCTTTTCTCAAAAGTTTGGTTGAAGGAATACCAGAGTTGCAGCCTACACATGAAGGAATCTGCAAAGGATGTGCCCTTGGGAAGAATATTAAGAAACCATTCCCAAGCAACAACACCAAATCTAAGGAGATTCTAGATCTGATACACTCATATGTTTGCGGTCTGATGCCAGTAAAATCTCTGAGAGGATCTTCTTACTACGTAATATTCATAGATGACTATTCAAGAAACACATGGTTATATCTACTCAAGAAAAAAGATGAAGTATTCAACAAGTTTCAAGAGTTCAAAGCAGAAATAGAAAATCTCACGAATAAGAAGATCAAGATGCTAAGAACCGATAATGGTGGAGAATACACATCAAAGGTATTCGTTTCATTCTGCAAATCGACAGGGATTAGGAAGGAGCTGATTGTTCCTCATAATCCTCAACAAAATGGTGTAGCAGAAAGAAAGAACAGATCCATTGAAGAAACCGTAAAATCCTTACTAAATGATCAAGGTCTATCCATGTTCTTATGGGGAGAAGCAACAATGACAACAATATATGTGCATAACAAAAGTCCTCATTGTATATTGAAAGACATGACACCAGAAGAAGCTTTCTCGGGTAAGAAGCCTAATGTGGAAAATCTATGAATATTTGGATGTCCTGTTTACTCTCACATTCCCAAGGACAAGAGGAATAAAATAGAACCTTCATGAAATAAAGGGATATTCGTGGGATACATTGATTCATCTAAAGCTTATAGAATATATATTCCAGAACAACACAATATCGAATTCAACAGAGATGTGACATTCAATAAGAATATGGCCTTCAAGAAATCCATAGAATAAAATATAGAAGAAGAAGATATTGAAGAACCTAACGAAGAAAGCACATAAAACGTAAATGACGAAAAGGAACTACTTGATCATCCTATGGAACCATGTGAAAACATTGATTCAGATATCGTACCTAATACCAAGAAAAGACTAGCTTGGCTTGAAGCTACCTTACAAGACGTAGAAAGACTCAAGGTTCCAGAAGGAACATTCAGAAAGAGTAAAAGACCTAAAAGATTCTCAAGTTATGAAACATACATGACGAAGCTTCTAGATGAAGAACCTACCACATTTGAAGAAGCAGTTCAAAAGGGACAATGGAAAGAAGCTATGATGGAAGAGAATCAATCCATTATCCAAAATGAGGTATGGGAAATTGTACCAAGACCTAAAGAAAAATCGATGGTAACTTCAAAATGGGTGTACAAGATCAAGCATGCAACAGATGGAAGCGTGGATAAATACAAGGCAAGATTCGTAGCTAGAGGGTTCTCCCAGAAGGAGGGAGAAGATTCTGATGAAACATCTACTCCAGTGGCTAGATATACTTCCATCAGAGCAATTATATCTCTTTCCACTTCCATTGGGTGAAACTTACATCAGATGGATGTAAAGACATCTTTCCTCAATGGAGCTATTGAAGAAGAAGTATATATTGAACAACCTCAAGGGTTTGAGGTACATTCCAGAGACACTCACGTTTGCAGATTGAAGAAAGCTCTATATAGACTCAAGCAAGCTCCAAGGGCTTGGTATGCCAGAATGGACAACTATCTAACGAGACTTGGTTTCTCCAAGAGTCATGCAGATCCAAACCTTTATTACAAAGTTGTGGACAATGCACCTGTGATTCTACTATTATATGTTGATGATCTATTCATATCAGGTGAAGAGTCTCTCATTATCCAGTGCAAGAAGAAATTAGATTTTGAATTTGATATGAAAGATCTAGGTCTCATGCATTCTTACTTGGGACTAGAAGTATAGCAGAAGCATGGTGAAGTATTCCTTGGACAAGAAAGTACGCAATAAAGATCCTTCAAAAATTTGGAATGATGGACTGTAAGTCCATGGACACTCTTATGAATGCGGATCTAAGAAAAGTGAAAGTTCTAGATTCTGATCCAGTAGATCCATATCTATATCGACAACTAATTGGGTCATTGATGTATTTCTTAAATACTCGACCAGACATTTTATTTTCCGTGAATACACTAAGCTAGTTCCAGGTGGAACCAAGACGTGAGCATTGGATAGATGCAAAGCATGTATTAAGATATATTTGTGGGACAATAAACTATGGTTTGAGATATACCACATCCAACGATATACAATTTCATGGATACACAGACTTTGATTGGGCAGGAAGTGAATAAAACAAAAAGAGCACTTTAGGTATGTGTTTCAGCTTGGGCTCCGCTATGATATATTGGGGCAGCAGGAAACAAAAGTTTGTGGCACTCATCACAGCAGAAGCAAATTATATGGAAGCATGTGAAGCATGCACAAAAGAAATATGGTTAAGGAAGTTAATCTCTAATTTATTTGATCAGATTCCAGAATCGACCATAATATATTGTGATAATCAGAGTTGCATAATATTATCAGAATATCCTGTGTTCATGAAAGGTCGAAACACATTGAGATCAAATACTACTTTATTCGAGTTAAATTCTAGGAAGGAGGGGTAAATCTCGAATATATCCTCACTAATGAGTAGACAATAGACATTCTGACAAAACCTCTATCCAGAATAAAGTTTGCATATTTCTGAGAGAAAATGGGGATCGTGGAAATAACTCCCTTAGCTGAAAAGGAAGACTCTCCAGGTTAGGAGGGAGCACTAAAAATATTATTAAAACATTTATCTTTGTGATTGAAAAATAGTCCAACTTGGACAGATTATTTCCTGTTCGGAAAGTGGATTAAGATTTCTGACGAACAACGATTTCTCATTGTGGTTAACATGGGAAATGGTCTAGATTGTTGATGTATCATAGTCAATGACTTCCCATTGTGCTTAACATGGGGAGTGGTATAGGGAAGTCTCTCTTCTTGAGTGTTACTTAATAAGACTGGCTTGCCTCATCGGACAACGATTTCCCATTGTGGTTAACATGAGGAATGGTCTGTTTTGGAGGTTGATGCAGGACAATATTTTCCTCTTGTGGTTAATAGAGGAAATGGTCCGGACAATCATTCCTTAGGGTTTATACATTCTGTAATGTCCCCAAGGCCGAGCCTTGTTGTAAATCATGTCTATGAAGTATAAAGCTTGTTTATGAACTGTAATTCAATTTTATAAGGCTCGTGAGCCAAGTTATATAAGCTAGTGGGCTTATGTGTTATTAGGCCAGGGAGCCTAAGTGTTGAAGGCCAGAAGCCTGATTTTTGTACATCTAATTATGAATAGTATTAATACAAAACATTTCTATGTGTGCACTGACCACCATGAATAAGTGATGGGGGACTAAGCTTCCACAAAACCTAGGTAAGGGATTGGGGGTTGGAAGGTTGGAAAGGGAGGCTAAGTGTGGAGCCTAGGGGCTTAAGTCCTTGGGAATAATATTTTAATATTATCCCAAAAGCCATGGGAAATCTATGTTTTGTCCTAAGTTCCTCTGGAGGGACACATACAGCTTCATGGGAAACATGTGTCGACTCAGGCGCATGCAATTTAACCCAGGAAATGAGTCGTGTTGTGTTCTCCTTCCATTTCCATCAACTGTTGCATAGGTGTGGGGTGGGCATTCCTCCAACCATCACCTGAATCCGAGGTTCGACCTTCCAATTCGTCCATCCTCCATTTGTACGCGTTTGGCCTTTGTGATTGAACCTCTATACACCTTACACAATTATGAAACCAAAGTGGTGAGTCGGTTCCTTATTGTTGGTTGGGAGAACTGAATGTCTCATAATTTTCAAGTTGTGCATCCGATGTTGCTTGCTAGAAATCTCAATGAATCCTGTAATCATAGAGCAATGCTATTCTTTAGCATTGATTGTTTCTATTTCGGGTGTCCATACCCATTTTCTCAATTGACTGTTGTGGCCACGCAGTGCTGGATTGCATGTGTCTTGCTGCCCAGTGTGAGGGAGGTGATTTTTGTTGAAGAGGTAGGTTACCTAGTCTGTGAGCGACTCTCTCCAGGTGAGAGAGTGCGCAAAGGAAGTGAGAACTCCCGGAAGGATTCTTGTAGTTTCCATAGAGCTCAGAGACTTTCGGTCTGGTCTGTTACTGAAGCCCAAGGCAAGGGATGTTAGTAGCCGATGGATTGTCTTGGTGACAGTGAAGGTGCATACTCTTGGGGTAGGACAGACATGTGGGGAATGAGATTTTGTGGGCAGTGGGCATAAGTGGCTCCTGGGAGAGAATCCTTCTTCTGTGACTGTGTGTCTTCCTGTATTCCTTGCCTAGCCTAGGAATCCCTACCCAGTGGAGCTTAGTCCCAGCTCGGGGGTGACCTACTACTGAGAGTGATGAGCAGCGCGGTCTAAGGTTGGGAGGTTCATGGGAGGTCTACATGCATTTGGTGAATTACATCTAGTCTAAAAGATAAGTATATACATGCGTATAATTTCAATTAAATATGCATGTTTGTGATTCTAGCAATGTTTACATGTATTCTGTTGTATTCGTGAATTATTGTTAAATGTCGTGGATTATGTATGCTAATGGTATTAATGTGATTACACTATGTTTAACTGTTATTAATTAATTGTGTTTCATAAGAATGCATAATATGTTATATTAGCGTTTTTTCGCGTAGTAATGTTGGCCTGACCATGGCGTTGATGATCGGGGACGTTACAATATGGTATCAGAGCCTAGTTTCAATGTTGAGCCTGGATGGGCTAGATAAGTGGTCTTTGGACCGAGGTTTTGAGAAGAAATTGTGTTTGGAGGACTAGTTTCAGACCTCATAATGTTTCTGAGTGTCAACATACTACTTGACCATGTTACAAATCTTAGGAGGTGTAGCGGTATTATAAAATTGCAGCCGGTGTGGTATATGGCCACAGGGAGAGAGAGAACTCCACACCAAAAGTGTTGGAGCCATAGAATCTATTCAAGAGGAAAGGATAATCCTCACAACCATCCAATATGGAGAATGTGCACAAGGTTTAAAACCCTTTAGAGTTGCACAGGAGTGTGGAAATCATGATACGTGAAATCCTGAATTCGTTAGGACCATCCATCGGAAAGGACGTGTGGAGAGCGGTCAACCTTTCACTAACTTGTGACTTGAAATGGTATAAGGGTGAGTTCGTGAGAATTCATGAAACGCAAATTCACGATTGGATCACAACCTTCAATCTAAGAGAGATATGGACTGTTAATTGTCCAGGAAGAAATCGACATTTCGGGAATAGGGAGGACGAAGGTGGAAAATCTTTCGACCTCGTGATACACGAAATCTCGATATGAGAAATTCCGATGAGATCTGAGTCGTTAGATCGTGGGGAATCAGGACCGTTGGATCAAGTAGATGAAAGTTCAGAAGGAGGGTACCAAGTCATTGGCCAGAAGTCCTTGAGAAGGAAAGTTGGATGGTCATAATTCTCAGTGGAGAACTCGCAAAATCGTGAGGACCATAAGATGGTCAGAAGTTGCAAGGTGGTTAGTAGATGGAGAAACTCGCTACCCTAGGATCCAGAATAAATGTGGCTCGTTAATCGTGGTTGGTTTGAACCATTGGATCATTTCGTGAATTCAGGGGTTGTGAACTTGGAGCACAGGCCAAATTCTTGGTCACTCCAAGTCTCGAATTGTGAAAGAGATTAACAAGGGTAGAATCGGACGGTGGAGTGCTTCCAAGAAGAAGTTCTGAAATCCCATGAGCCATTGAATCCAACCAACTAGAGAGGAAGTTAGGGCTAAAGAGATTTGACAGGTGTAAGCTTAGGAGAGATTTGGACCGTCGGATCAAGGGAGGCTCATAGCCGTTGATCTCATACATGAATTTCCATATCAAAATTCGGGGATTGAAGTGACAAGAGATTTGGAGTCGCTGCATCGTGAACTCCCGGTTCACGAAACTTTGAAAATATCTGGACCATTAGATCCAAATCATCGAGGATCGTTGGATCTCGTACAAAAACTCATGTATTGGAATTCGGGGATTGAAGTGACAAGAGATTTGGAGTCACTGCACCGTGAACTCCCGGTTCATGAAACTCCGAAAATATCTGGACCATTGGATCCAAATAATCAAGGATTGTTGGATCTCGTACAAGAACTCGTGCATTGGTGTTCGGGGAATGGAGTGACCAGTCGTTTGGGTCACTGCATGTCGAAATCCCGGTTATTGAAAACCCAAAACCCGAAGTTTCGAAGTTCTGAAATCTTCGAAGACGGAAGAACCGTAGAATATTTTAACCATTGGATGTTGGGTAAAAGTGGACCGTCGATCCACCCGATTTACGCGAATTCGGTAAATTGAAACTCTGAGAGATAGATGTGTGTACCTTAAACTCTTCGAAGGTCGAAAGCCCGAGTAGCACCTAGTAGTCTAGCATTTGGTCATGACCTTTGGTTATGAGGGTAGGGGGTTAAGAAAGAGGGAGATATCACTCAAAAAATTACAGATCCAAGAAGAACTCAGAAAATTTGTTAAGTCAAAGTGTTTTCTTAAATCAGAATGGTTTTGAATGTGTGGAATTTCTAAGAATGACGACCTAACAAATCCCTATTGTCTTCATGTGTGTTTGCAGAAGCTTAGAAAGTTCCAGAACCGAATAGGGTTGTCCTTGAGAGCAGAGAATGGAAGAAGTGTGGATTGCCTCCAATTCATAGAATGAAAGAGAACAAAGGAATGTCAACTTGGGAGTCGAATGATCAAAATCTAATGGGAAAGGAAAAGAGATGGATAAGGAAGGACATATGATGAAAGTCATTGAAAGATTGCAGAAAGATGCCCAGACTCGCCGAGCTAATAGTCGAACGCTCCTGAAAGTCAAGGATAAGCATGGTGAATTCAACTTAAGGATGTTGAAGGAGTCTGGAAATAATAGAAAATAAATTGGAAAAGGAGAGTGACTCAAGCTGTAACGAACCTCCCGTTTCTTCACGACATCAAGGCTCACATAACCAGTGCAATTTTTTTTTAATTTTTTTTTTTGTGTGTAGGAAAGTAAACATGACATTATACTCAACAACGCAACACGACGATGAGCACCATGCAAGAAACTCACACAACAACAACATGACGACCTAACAAGAATAAGAATGACTACCCGCCCATCCTACCCTACAATGGTTAGGACCTCCAGGACACATACGAAACACTCAAGCCCAGGTTCCCATCGATTTTGACCATTTAAGGTCTCAAGGCTGGCGACTGTTCTGAGGAACAAGAAGGTGTTTACATCTCGCCCGACACAAGTAGACCAAACCTACTAAGCTAAGAACAATCTTCCTAACAACCAATAATTAATTACACAAGCAACTAGAACCCTTACAGTGAGCAACCAAGCACATTAAATGTTTACAAACCAAGTACAAACATTATTTAAAAGGAACCACAACACCCTCAATGAGAAGCACAAGCTAAAAACAACTTCGCCAAACCTCGATCAATAGCCGAGTCAAGCTAGTCAATAATTACAGTCTATTTCAACCATCTAATATGAGCCCAACATAGCATGTCTAAAATGCAATATGACAATAAGGTACAATCTACATTAGTCTTAAAACCAATCCATTACGCAACTTTAAATCACAATTTGTCATCAAGTTACCCTCTAATTCAACGTTAGATAGACATCAATAGGCAAGTCTGGACTTTGACTTGGCTAATAATTAAAAACATAATTAATCATTAATTATAACCTAACTAGATTGTCTAAATTATAATTTAGCCATTAATTTACAATCAAATAGACATTAAAGACAACTAGTCTAGCAAAGTAAAATATGCAAACCCATCTTTAATCCAAAACTCCTTCTAACTAGCCATTAATCTTGATAACAATAGCAACCATTTTAAACTAGAAGGCTACCATTAAAATAAACAATGAAGCAATAATAAAAGCCTTTATCACAAAGGAAATTACCAAGGAATTTAATAACATCCCATTTAATAATAAAGAACCTATCAATTAATATACCACTAACAACATTAACTACGTCAAGGCAGGAAACATCATGGAGACATTATTAACTCAATAAATTACAGCATGTGACTAACTTAACTAAAGGTACCCAAGCGACAATTGTCTGCAATGTTAAAGGAATAGGTTAATGAGTGTAAATGTCATAAAGCCAATCACAATCAATGAGACAATAAGGCCGTGTACCTATAATTAGATACACTGCCACATGTCTTTAATACAATTTTTCTGTCCTAAAAGTTTAAAAGAAATTACTGCCATCTGTAGTAACAAGATTTACTGACATAAAAGATAAATGGAAATGATTATAGGACTTGATCTTAGTTAATTCATTCGAATCGAGTGCAAAAACAAAAATCCCATAACAATACTTAAAACTGGACAAAAGGGGAGGGGAAGGAAGGTTGTTCCAACCCAACTGATGCCAACAGGACACGCTGCTAGGTAAAGGTGAGGCTCAGAAGTATGGATGCCTAGTTGGTGGTCTAGAATTACTGTATTTTTCCAGGTTAGGAGGTGCAGTCGGTAGTTAAGCACACTCGGCCATTCAACGTACACAGTCCACAATTAGAGGCAGAAAGTGTGGGCATACCAGCAATGCAGTCTTCTTTGTTTCTATTATTATAAACAATAGATCATTTATGACAAGTATCCAACATAAAAAGAATAACATAAAATAAGTCATACAAATATATAATTGATAATGAATATGTGATTGATCGAATGATTATAATAACACATCATGTTGTGTATACATAAACATTGCATGTTTGTGGATTTGGTTGTCTTTGTCCAAACGTTCCCATAGAGGCAGCTTGTTATCATAAGCTATAATTTGATATTTGGTAAAAGTTGGGGCCATAAGGGTTGTCGTTTTAGAAACATTTGGGACAGAATTTGCATGAAATGCCCTTGATTTTGACCTTAGCTTTTTAAATAAACAAATTTTCGCATTGATGTAATCTTAGATTTCTGTTTGTTTTGAAATTTCACTTTTGTGTGTATCATCTTGGTAATTTCATATTAAGAATGACAAGGCCAGAAGGTATCTAAACAACATGCAGAAAAAGAAGCCAATACCATTTTCCAAAAAGTTTCTGAATTCAAAACCTTTGGCACTTGATCTTCTTAAACAATTGCTTGCACTTGAACAAAAATATCGAGCGACAACTGAGGAGGTGAGAAACCATTAGATTCTTTATATGGAAATCCAAAATGTTGTTACCATCCATGTTTAATTTCATGGCACTGATCTTACTCTTGGTTTTATTGACGTTTATAGGATTGATGCATCTTAAGTATTTATATCTGATTTTTAATTCTTTGAGAAAGTGCAGGCGTTAACTCATCCATATTTCAGAGATTTAGTGAATGTTGTCAATGAAATTCCAATATGTCCTATTTCAAAAATGGATTTTGAGTTTGAAAGGAAAAGACTAACCAAGGATGATCTGAGAGAGCTAATCTATAGGGAGGTAATTCAGCTAATCAAGTGAATGTTCTTGCTTGATATTTTAGTGTTATGGTTGTGTTTTTCTGGGAAAACACCCAGACTGGAATTTACAATGCCATCAACAGTTAAAGAAAAATTGTTGCAAACACCCAGACTGTTATTTACATTGCCATCAACAGTTAAAGAAAAAAATTGTTGCAAACGCCTAGACTTTAATTTACATTGCCATCAACAGTTAAAGAAAAAAATTGGCTGCAAACAGAAATACGACCTCATAGCTCAATATCCATCAATACAAATGTAAGGTTAAATGTACCCCTCAATACACTGTAACGCAGAGTTAAAATATTCATCAAGCAGAGTAAATTTATCCCTCCATGTATAAAAATGCAGACAAATGTAAAAAACGTAGAGCACAGTAGCAGAAATGCATAGAACTAAGAAAGGTCATTAAAATGTCCGTAGAGGTTTTATCAGCCCAAACGTGAAGAAAGTCCAGCAATGTATAAAAACGCACAGTGGAAGGAAAGGCTACGCCAATAACAAATTTCCAATGTTAATAAAGCACATCAAGGCATAAGACATCAAACTGCCAAGGACAATAACAGAAGTAGCTGACGCATGGGTTCATCCTATGCTTCATCATCCTTGCACAGAAAAGAAGGGCATTGAGATCCATAGGTCTTTTAACGCTAAGGCGACGACTGTAGATCATGCTCCTAGCCGACTTCTCAAGCGAGGACTGGTGAGCTAGGGATGAAGGCTAACAACCAAGAAGGCCACACTCAACATAGCAAGGTGGTCAAGATGTGCGGGGAAAACGAAGGCCATGGGATTCAACAATTGTCGATCTAGGCTAAGAAAAGTTTCAGTCACCAATTTAAAAAAAAAAAAAACATTATTTTACTTTTCCATTAAATAAGCAGATCCAAGCACAGGTCCTAATACATTCTACCATACAAAAATGAAGAGAGTGTATCGTTTCCTGTTCGCCCGCTTTGAATGACGTCCGCGCGCTCCATGCCACTTTCGCTTGCTGACTGGAGAGACTTCATCGGTACCTCCCAGCCAATTCTAGGGGTACTCTTCTTCCCCCTTATCCCCCCGAGCCAAAAAGGGGCCACACACACTATCAAGAGATTTCGACTAGCTCCCAGCTCGCCTCACAAGGCCGAGCTACCAGTCCTCTCTGAGCTACGTATCCCAACTCCCAAAAGTAAATCAGTCAAGTAGATATTTCTACAGCATAACTTTACACAAACAGAAGACGATCCTTCATCCTTCACCTTCCTTCATTAAATAGAGTTTCGATCTTCCTTTCTTTCCTAAAATCTCATTTAATTAAAGTTTTAAAATAAATTCCTTAAAATTCTTCTCTGTACAAGTGTCACCCATCCCTTTCATTCCTCTATTATTTAATTAATTAATTTAATTAATTATCTTATTTCCTTCACCCACCTAGAGTTACTCCTAGAATCACTCCTAGGGGTCCCCAAATTCCCTTGCAGGTTCTAAAGGCTTTCCCTCTTATGAAATTGCTAATTGAGTTTAAAATTAGATTGTTCTTAAATGGTAGATTCTTTACTAAGTTGACTTTCTGCTTTTTCCCTTAAGTTCCCCCTTTCCTTTTTTATGTTACCTCTTTCCCCTAGTTTCCTATTTTTATTTATTTTCCCTCTTTCCCCTTTTTATTAGAACTCAAAAAGGTAGGTGTGGAATTTAACCCCTTTTCCCTTTTATCATTAAATTAATATATTTTAAATTATCATAAAGATAAAACAATTAATTCCCCTTTTTTACATTTTATAACCATAGATTTTATTTTTATGAATAAATTAGTTTCTTACTCCCTTCATGCTACAAGACTTAACGAAGTTCATAATTATTAATTAAGTTATTATTATTTATTATTATTATTATTATTATTTATAGTTGGCAAGGTTTTACCACTAGTGTAATTTAGACTTAGGCCTTAAATTTCGTATTGGGCGACATTCAATTAGGGAAATTGTTTTTAAAAATAATTAACACGTTAATCATCATAAGGCCATCTAGGTTCATTCCTCTATCATCAACAACGCGACGTGCCCTTCCAGATGCACTAGGTGCTCCAAGGGTGCCACTCACCTCATATGTACCCTTGCAAGATGTGCCCTTCAGGACGCACTATGTGCTCCAAGGGTGCCACTCGTCACTCTCCATTTTTCTTGTGCGATGTGCCCTTTAGGATGCACCACGTTCTCCAAGGGTGAAACTTGCCTCTTGACTTACTTGGTAGACATCAATAACCCCTGGAGTCAATACTCTACCAGGTGAACTTGTGGGAGACTAAGGGCCTCTAAGGAATAAGGCTCTCACCTTATTCCGTGCCCCTTAGAATCATCGTGAGCAACTGTTACAGTCTGCCCTCACGGCATCGTGGGTCCTGTCGAACTAGGTAATCGTTAACCTACAGTTCGAGCCACAATGGGAGTGCTAGTAGGTTGTTGCAGGGAAGTTGTCCACACCTCTCCCTCAACATCTCTGGTAGTCGTGCATGACCCCTTTACTCCATATGTGAGTCTAGTCGGAAAGCTATCACCAGCCTGCATCATCAACAAATCATGTCAGAACATATCCATATCCTATCATCCAGTCAGATGCACTAATATCACAATAAAAGATTCATACCCCAATGGCACACTCTCTGACTCGATCCGGAGTCCAAGGGGTTCCATCGATGCCTCTACATCCTCAAGATCCAAAACCGGGTCAATAGCACCTGTCTATGTCGATGTAGTAAAACAACACGTCATCAACCCATAATGCCTCATAATCAAAATAAAAAGTTTTAATAGCATAATAATCTGGATCACTTGCGAGCAAGTGTCCTTAAAGAATAAGTTTTCTCGGTGCACCAGAGCGGGATGTTACATACACCCCCTCTTGGTCTAAACTTCATCTCGAAGTTTCACAGTATATATGTTGAAATAAAGTGTATCATAGTATCATATGTCTATCTATCAAACAGAAATGGAAACTGTTGTCCCATATCATATGTGTCCTCCGAGGTCGTCGAGTGCGAACTATAATTGTCCCAGTGGACCTTGACTTGATCTACCGTTCGACGTCGTAGCTGTCAAACACAATGATCCAAGATGTAGACTGACTCAACCGCGAGCACTCCCTCATCCAATACCTGGAAGGAACTCATGTCAATAACATGTGTAGGATCACTAAGATAATGTCTCAAAACAGATACATGAAAAACATCGTGCATACGCCTCAAGGAATCAGGCAAGGCTAGTTGATAGGGCATGGGCCCCTTTCTCTCCACAATCTCTAAAGGTCCCACGAACCTAGGAGAGAGTTTATCTCCCTTCCCAAACTTGATCGAACTCTTATGCAGTTTAACCCGCAAGAAGACTAGATCGTCGACCTCGTAACTACAGTCGACATGGTGCGCATCAACATAACTCTTCTGTCGATCCTGCGCTTCTTTAATCCTTTGTCTTATTGTTTGCATTTTCTCTTCGATTTCTTGGATCACTTCTGGTCCCACCAGGACCGTATTCTCGAGCCGATCCCAACTCAAAGGCATCCGACATGGTCACCCGTAAAGAAACTCGAAAGGCACCATCTAAATGGTGCTTTGGTAACTATTGTTGTAAGTGAACTCCACTAGTGGAAAGAATTCTTCCCAACTCTTTTGTTGGTCCATCACATACATGCAAAACATGTCCTCCAAGGTTTGGTTCATTCGTTTGGTCTGCCCATCAGTCTCCGGGTGATACGTCCTACTAAAGTTAAGTTGGATTCCCAAGGCCTCCTGGAAACTTGTCCAAAATAGTCCAGTAAACATTGATCCTCAATCAGATATAATCCTCTTAGGCACGCTATGTAGCCTCACAATCTCACTGATGAAAACTCTAGCTATGTCAGGTGCCTGATACATCATATGCATAGGAATAAAGTGAGCACTCTTCGTCAGCATGTCTACTACTATGAAAATCAAGTCATGTCTCCTTGTCGTCAGTGGCAATCAAACAATAAAATCCATCGAAATAACCTTCCATTTTGATTCCGGAATAGCATGTGGTTGTAGTAATCATGCTGGGTGTCTATGTTCAGTTTTTACCTGCTAACATTCTAGACATCTTGCCACATAGTTGACTATGTTTGCCTTCATTCCCTTCCAGAAGAATAAGGGTTTAAGGTCTGCCCTCATCTTCGTGACTCCTAGGTGAGCCATGTATACTGCTCTATGAGCCTCGCTTAGGATCAACATGATCAACTTGTCATTTGGTGGTACATAGATCTAACTTTTAAACGTCAATAAACCATCACTATCAAATGAAAATCCCTCAAATCATGGTACCATCATTGTGTTTTGTCCCATAAAACCCTCAACATCTTTGTACCAGTCATCGTCACACTGTAAAGTTAAAATATTTTCATGTAGATTCGTGTGAAGAGGCAACATCGAAAAGATGCGTGGTCCGACTCAATCCATCCGCCACTCGGTTCACTATTCCTTTTATGTAATTAATCTCAAAGTTGTACTCGCTAAGAAATTCTGACCAATGGCGTTTTAGCGAATTCAGGTCACTTTGCGTAAATATGTGTTGTAGTCCACAATAATCAATCCTTACTTCAAATTTTTGTCCAACAAGGTAGTGTCTCCAAACCTTCAAGGCATATATGATGGCTAATAACTCCAAATCGTGTGTTGCGTAGTTCTCCTCAGGCCTTCTCAATTTCCTCGAAATGTAAGAAATCACTCGTCCATATTGCATCAAGACCCCACCTAAGCCCTCCTTGGATGCATCAGTGCATACCAAGAAGTCCATGTCCATGTTAGGGACCATTAGTATTGGTGTTGTTGTCAACAATTCCTTGAGCCTCCAAAATGTTTCTGCGCATTTCTTGGTCCATACAAACTTCTTGTTCTTTTTCTGCAACTCCATGATTGGACTTGCTATCTTCGAAAATCCATCGACAAACCGTCAATAGTATCCTACTAAACCCATGAAGCTATGCACTTCTGGGACATTCGTCAGCACAGGACATTCCATAATAGCCTTGACCTTTGCTAGATCGACGGTGATGCCTTCGCCGGAGATGACATGCCCTAAGTAGTGAATATTTGATTGATAAAATGAGCATTTGGATAACTTCCCATACAATTTGTGCTCTCGTAGACATTGCAGCACCAAGCGCAAGTGCTCGTCATGATTTTCTGTTATCCGAGAGTAAATCAAAATATCTTCAATGAATACTTGGACGAAATTGTCAAAGTACTCGCAGAACACCCCATTCATCAAACTCATAAATACCCCTGGGGCGTTTTTCAGTCCAAATGGTAAAACAATAAATTCGTAATGTCCAAATCTCATCTTAAAGGCGGTCTTAGGGATGTCTTCCTCCTTGATCCATAACTGGTGATATCCTGATCGCAAGTCGATCTTTGAGAACACCGTCGCACCCTTCATTTGATCGAACAAATCATCAATCCTTGGCAACGAATATTGATTTTTGATCGTTGCCTTGTTCAATTGATGGTAGTCAATGCAGAGCCTCCATGGCCCATCCTTATTTCGTATGAAAATAATAGGCACACCCCATGGTGACATGCTTGGACATATCATCCCAGGTCCAACAACTCTTTTAGTTGCATTTTCAACTCTTGTAACTCTAGGGTAGACATCCGATAAGGTGTTCTTGCTATCAGTTCAGTCCCCGATTTTAGGTCTATGGTAAACTCCAATTCCCTCTCCAGCAGCATCCAAGGTAACTCCTATGGAAATACGCCCACAAACTCTTTCACCACCAGAAGGTGTTCTAGACCTTCCACTACTCCCTTCTCATTTAACGCAAGGATCGCATAAAGCTTGCACCACTTGCGCATAGTCTTCCATAGTTGTAAGGAAGAGATGAACCTCAGGGAAACTGCCTGGTTCTGTCCTATAATCACATGTCTCTGTCCCTCGTCATTGACCAAGATCAACCGTTTTGTCTTATAGTTGATTATTGCCTCATGCGATTCCAACCAGTCCATACCAATCACAACGTCATAAGATCCTAAGATTGTGACGTACAAGTTGGCCCTGGTGACAAAATCTCCCAGGTTAAGGATACATCCCGTAACCTTTCCTCCAACCTTTTGTTTCGCTCCTAAAGCCATCTCCACAAAGCTAAACTCATCATGTTCGACTACCTTTACCTTAATCCTTTTTAGCACTCCACCAGAAATGAAACTCTCGGTAGCACCGGGATCTATCAAAATACTAAGGGTTTGGTCAAAGATGGTACCTGTCATCTCGATTATATTCGAATGGTGCTCTTCCTGGCGGTTATTCACCACTGCATGAATCTGATGGGCCTTGCCCATATTTCCCATGTTAGTGGGTCCGACTAATCTAGATGCTCTGGTCCTCTCCATAGGGCAGTCCTGCTGGTAGTGCGGCTCCCCACACGTCCAACACCCCTTCTTCAACCTAGTAGTCCTGGTACCAGAAGTAGAAGATGAAAGCCCATCGGCCTGGAATCCTGGTTTGTTCTGCTGAAGAGGCCTAAACTGTTGTTGCTGCGGTTGACATTGCTGCTGATGCTATTGTCCACGATAAGGGGTCCGCTGCTGAGGCGTCGGTCGCCAAGGTGTAGTGAAAGTGGGTCCCCTCTAGAAGCCATGATATCATGGCATATGTCTGGCTGGTGTCTGATGCTCTATGCTCCAGATGACACCTGCCCTGCTGGTCTCGCCAGAGTCCTGGTCTGACCCCCACTAATAACATCCTCCTCTGCTATGAGGGCCTTCTGGATGACATCATGCAAGGTTTGAGGCATTAGAATCCTGACCTTGTTGCCGTTAAGTTTGAACACGAACTTGTTGACCTTAAGTTTCTTAGTGTTAAGGTGTGGAGCATACCAGAGGAACTCCATAAAACGAGCCTCGTACTCGGGCACCATATGGCCGCCCTGTCATAAGGCGTTGAACTCATTGAGCTGATGTTCAATGAATTCCTCTGAAAGGTACCTCTCTCGGAACTGTTCCTCGAAGAGTTCCCATGACACATCTTTGACGACCATGTTTAGCTATGGTAGGAGCGTCTTCCACCATCGAAGAGCACTCCCCTTCAGTTGAAATACTGCCATACGAACTTTCATGTTGGAGGTATAATCGCAAAGTGTGAAGCACATCGCCATGTTCTCCAACCATGCCTCGGTGGTTGCGCCGTCCGAGGCACCAAAGAACTCAAGAAATTTGACCTTCTTGAGTTCACGGTGAATGCTACCAGTACCGACTGGAGCGTGCGGTGGAACCTTAGTGGGTGTCGGTGCCCTGACCTCATCTCTATCCAAACGGATGATCAGTGCCTCGGACATGTGCTGAAAAGATCTCATCATTCTGACTACATCACCAACTACTATCTGCTCCTGTTTGATAACTTGCTCATCTCCCTGGGGGTTAGACCCCTCAGGCATGGACTCTACTAGAGGTGTCACACCTCCTCCCTTAGCACCCTGTCGTCTGCCTCCGCGATGTCCTCTAACCATTATTACCTACATGCACACAAGTCAACTCAATTACCAATAGTATATCAAATCATATCAACAAAAGCCGTAGCGATCCCAGGTCGTGGGTTGAACCCACTCTGATACCATATGTAATGAACCTCTCGTTTCATCACGACATCAAGCCTCACATAACAAGTGCAATTTTTTTATTTTTTATTTTGTGTGTGTAGGAAGGTAAACATGACATTATACTCAACAATGCAACACAACGACGATCACCATGCAAGAAACTCATGCAACAACAACATGACAACCTAACAAGAATAAGAATGACTACCCGCCCGTCCTACCCTGCAATGGTTAGGACCTCCACGACACATAAGTAATGCTCAATCCTAGGTTCCCATCGATTTTGACCATTTAAGGTCTCAGGGCTAGTGACTGTTGTGAGGAACAAGGGGGTGTCTACATCCCTCCCGACACAAGCAAACCAAACCTACTAAACTAAGAACAATCTTCCTAACAACCAATAATTAATTACACAAGTAACTAGAATCCTTACAGTGAGCAACCAAACACATTAAATGTTTACAAACCAAGTACAAACATTATTTAAAAGTAACCACAACACCCTCAATGAGAATCGCAAGCTAAAAATGACTTCACCAAACCCCGATCAATAGCCGAGTCAAGCTAGTCAATAATTACATTCTATTTTAACCATCTAATATGAGCCAAACTTAGCATGTCTAAAATGCAATATGACAATAAGGTACAATCTACATTAGTCTTAAAACCAATCCATTGTGCAACTTTAAATCATAATTTCTCATCAAGGTACCCTCTAATTCAACATTAGATAGACATCAATAGGCAAGTCTGGACTTCGACTTGGCTAATAATTAAAAACATAATTAATCATTAATTATAACTTAACTAGATTGTATAAATTATAATTTAGCAATTAATTTACAATCAAATAGACATTAAAGGAAACTAGTCTAGCAAAGTAAAATATGAAAACCCATCTTTAATCCAAAACTCCTTCTAACTAGCCATTAATCTTGATAACAATAGAAACCATTTTAAACTAGAAGGCTACCATTAAAATAAACAATGAAGCAATATTAAAAGCCTTTATCATAAAGGAAATTATCAAGGCATTTAATAACATCCCATTTAATAATAAATAACCTATCAATTAATATACCACTAACAACACTAACTACGTCAAGGTAGGAAACATCCTGGAGACATTATTAACTCAATAAATTATAGCATGTGACTAACTTAACTAAAGGTACCCAAGTGACAGTTGTCTGCAACATTAAAGGAATAGGCTAAGGAATGTAAATGTCATAAATCCAATCACAATCAATGAGACATTAAGGCCGTGTACCTATAATTAGATACACTGCCACATGTATTTAATAAGATTTTTCCATCCTAAAAGTTTAAAATAAATTACTGCCATCTGTAGTAAAAAGATTTACTGACATAAAAGATAAATGGAAATGATTACAGAGCCTGATCTTAGTTAAGTCACTCGAATCCAGTCACTACAGTCGGTGCAGAAACAAAATCCCATAAAAATACTTAAAATTGAAAAAAAGGGGAGGGGAAGGAAGGTTGTTCCAACCCAATTGATGCTAACAGGGTGCGTTTCCTGGTAAAGGTGAGGATCAAGAGTATGGACGCCTAGTTGGTGGTCTAGAATTACTGTCTTTTTCCAGGTTAGGAGGCGCAGTCAATAGTTAAGCACACTCGGCGATTCAATGCACGCAGTCCACAATTAGAGGCAGGAACTGTGGGCATACCAACAATGCAACCTTCTTTGTTTCTATTATTATAAACAATAGTTCATTTATGAAAAGTATCCAACGTAAAAAGAATAACATAAAAGAAGTCATACAAATATATAATTGATAATGAATATTTGATTGATCGAATGATTATAATAACACATGATGTTGTGTATGCATAACCATTGCATGTTTGTGGATTTGGTTGTCTTTGGTCAAACATTCCCATAGAGGCAACATTTTATCATTAGCTATAATTTGATATTTGATAAAAGCTGGGGTCATAAGGGTTGTTGTTTGATAAACATTTGGGATAGAATTTGCATGAAATGCCCTTGATTCCGACCTTAGATTTTTAAATAAACAAATTTTCGCATTGATGTAATCTTAGATTTTTGTTTGTTTTGAAATTTCACTTTTGTGTGTATCATCTTGGTAATTTCAGATTAAGAATGAGAAGGCCAGAAGGTATCTAAACATCATGGAGAAAAAGAAGCCAATACCATTTTCCCAAAAGTTTCTGAATTCAAAACCTTTGGCACTTGATCTTCTTAAACAATTGCTTGCACTTGAACCAAAAGATCGACCGACAACTGAGGAGGTGAGAAACCATTATATGCTCTATATGGAAATCCAAAACGTTGTTACCATCCATGTTTAATTTCATGGCACCGATCTTACTCTTGGTTTTACTGACGTTGATAGGATTGATGCATATTAAGTATTTATATCTGATTTTTAATGCTTTGAGAAAGTGCAGGCATTAACTCATCCATATTTTAGAGATTTAGTGAGTGTTGTCAATGAAATTCCAACATGTCCTATTTCAAAAACGGAGTTTGAGTTTGAAAGGAATAGGCTAACCAAGGATGATCTAAGAGAGGTAATCTATAGGGAGGTAATTCAACTAATAAAGTGAACGTTCTTGCTTGATATTTTAGTGTTATGGTTGTGTTTTTCTGGGCAAATGCCCAGACTGGAATTTACAATGCCATCAACAATTAACGAAAAAATGTTGCAAACGCCCAGACTGGAATTTACATTTCCATCAACAGTTAAAGAAAAAAATTGTTGCAAACGCCCAGACTGGAATTTACATTGTCATCAACAGTTAAAGAAAAAATTTGGCTGCAAACAGAATTACGACCTCAGAGCTCAATATCCATCAATACAAACGTAAGGTTAAATGTACCCCTCAATACACCGTAACGTAGAGTTAAAATATTCATCAAGCAGAGTAAATTTATCCCTCAATGTATAAAAATGTAGACAAATGTAAAAAAACATAGAGCATAGTAGGAGAAACACATAGAACCAAGGAAGGTCATTTAAATGTCCACAGAGATTTTATCAGCCCAAGCGTGAAGAAAGTCCAGCAAGGTATAAAAACACACAGTGGAAGGAAAGGGTACGCCAACAACAAACTTTCAAGGTTAATAAAACACATCAAGGCATAAGACATCAAACTACCAAGGAAAACAACATAGGTAGCCGATGGATGGGTTTTTCCTATGCTTCACCATCCTTGCACAGAAAAGCAGGGCATTGAGATCCATAGGTCTTTTAACGCTAAGGAAATGATCGTAGATCAGGCTCCTGGCTGGATGCTCAGGCGAGGACTGGTGAGCTAGGGACAAATGCTAACAACCGAGAAGGCCAGACTCAACATAGCAAAGTGGTCGCGACGTGCGAGGAAAACAAAGGCCATGGGAGTCAACAATCGTCGAGCTAGGCTAAGAAAAGTTTCAGTCACCAATTTTTTTTTAAAAAAAACATTATTTTACTTTTCCATTAAATAAGCAGATGCAAGCATAAGTCCTAATACATTCTACCATAAAAAAATGAAGAGAGCGTACCATTGCGTATTTGCTCGCTCTAAATGATGTTCACGCACTCTGTGCCACTTCCGCTTGCCGACCGATGAGACTTCACCGGTACCTCCCATCCAATGCTAGGGGTAATATTCTTCCCCCTTAGCCCCCCGAGCCGCAAAGGGGCCACACACACTATCGAGAGATTTCGACTAGCTCCCAACTCACCTTGCAAGGCTGAGCTACCACTCTTCTCTGAGCTGGGTATCCCAACTCCCATAAGTAAATTAGTCAAGTAGATATTTATGCAGTGTAACATTATGCAAACAGAAGATGATCCTTCATCCTTCTCCTTCCTTCATTAAATACACTTTAGATCTTCCTTTCTTTCCTAAAATCTCATTTAATAAAAGTTTTAAACTAAATTCCTTAAAATTCTTCTCCGTACAAGTGTCATCCATCCCCTTCATTGCTCTATTATTTAATTTCTTTAATTAATTAATTATCTTATTTCCCTCACCCACCTAGATTTACTCCTAGAATCACTCCAAGGTGTCCCCAAATTCCCTTACATGTTTTAAAGGATTTCCCTATTATGAAATTGCTAATTCAGTTTAAAATTAGAAAGCTCTTAAATGGTAGATTCTTTACTAAGTTGACTTTCCGCTTTTTCCCTTAAGTTCCCCCTTTCCCTTTTTATGTTACATCTTTTTCCTAGTTTCCTATTTTTTTTATTTTCCCTCGTTCCCCTTTTTATTAAAACTCAAAAAGGTAGGTGTGGAATTTAACCCCTTTTCCCTTTTATCATTAAATTAGTATATTTTAAATTATCATAAATATAAAACAATTAATTCCCCTTTTTTACATTTTATAACCACATATTTTATTTTTATGAATAAATCAATTTATTACTCGCTTCATGTTACAAGACTTAACGAAGGTCATAATTATTAATTAAATTATTATTATTATTATTATTATTATTATTATTATTTATAGGAGGCAAGGTTTTACCACTACCGTAATTTAGACTTAGGCCTTAAATTTCGTACTGGGCGACATTCAATTAGGGAAATTGTTTTTAAAAATAATTAACACATTAATCATCCTAAGGCCATCTAGGTTCATTCCTTTATCATCAACAACGCGACGTTCCCTTCAGGATGCACGAGGTGCTCCAAGGGTGCCACTCGCCTCATCTATACACTTGCGCGATGTGCCCTTCACGACGCACTATGTGCTCCAATGGTGCCACTCATCACTCTCCATTTTTCTTGTGTGACGTGCCCTTGAGGATGCACCACGTGCTCCAAGGGTGCCACTCACCTCTTAACTGACTTAGTAGACATCAATAACCCCTGGAGTTAATAATCCGCCAGGTGAACTTGTGGGAGACTAAGGGCCTCTAAGGAGTAAGGCCCTCACCTTATTGTGCAACCCTTAGAATCATCATGGGCGACTATCACAGTCTGCCCTCATGACATCATGGGTCCTGTCGAACTAGGTAATCATTAACCTACAGTTTGAGCCACGGTGGGAGTGCTAGTAGGTTGTGGCAGGGCTGCTATCCACACCTCTCCCTCAACATCTCTGGTAGTCGTGCGTGACCCATTTACTCCATATGTGAGTCTGTTCGGAAAGATATTGTCAGCCCGCATCATCAATAAATCATGTTAGAACATATCCATATCCTATCATACAGTCAGATGCACTAATATCACAGTAAAAAAATCAAACCCCAATGGCACACTCCGTGCTCGATCCGGAGTCCAAGGGGTTCCATCGATCCCTCTGCATCCTCGAGATACAACATCCTGCACAATCAGTAAAACTGAGTCAATAGAACCTGTCTATGTCGATGTAGTAAAACAACATGTCATCAACCCATAACGCCTCATAATCAAAATCAAACGTTTTAATAGTATAATAATCCGGATCACTTGCGAGCAAGTGTCCTCAAAGAATAAGTTTTCTCAGTGCACCAGAGAGGGATGTTACACAAGTAAGAAAGAGATTCGCAGGACCCCTGAGAGGAAAAGAAGAGCAAGAAGTGTTAGCAGACATCGTCGTTGCTCCCCAAAGCATTCCAGTAGGGAACCACACAGTACTTCAAGCCCATCTCCAACCAGAAAGCATAGGAGATCTGGGATGGATGAATTGAAAGGGGAAATGAACAAGATCAAGCCTCTATCATTTGATGGAGAACATAAGAAGGAGGAAGATGCCAAAGCTTGGTTGTTGGGTATGAGGAAATACTTTCAACTACAGAATTATTCCTCTCAGGCAGAGGGAAAGATTGCAATGTATCAACTGAGGGAAAGGCATCCATGTGGTGGGATCAACTTGTGAATGTGCAATACATCAGGGAAAGGGACATCACATGGAAAGAATTCAAGAGGTATTTCGAGAGGAAACACTTAACTAAAAGATATTATGACAGAAAGATGAAAGAGTTCTTTAAACTCTAGTTGGACAACAAGACCATTGATGAGTATGAACAAAAGTTTTTAGAATTACTAAAGTATGTTTCGTTCATCAAAGATGAGTCTATCAAGATTTAGAGGTACCTGAGTGGATTACCACCTCTTATTGGGGATAAGATTCATTATGATGACCCAAAGACTATGGAAGAAACAATAAGAAGAGTGAAGTTCTTATTTGAACAACAAAGGGAAAAGCCTACCTTTCGGAAGGCTTGGGATGACTAGAAAAAGTTCAAGAAAGAACAAAGGAAGAAGGGAAATAAACCACCCTTTTTCAGAAACAATCCTCAAGGACATCCGTCTCTTAGAGAGGCCAGGAAGGTTGAAGTGAGTGGGTAAATGTCAAGGCCACCACCTATGGAATGTTGGGGTTGTAAAAAAAACCATAGGTACAGAGGTTGACCCCACATAAATGATAAAGTAAGAGTTCTCCACAATGTTCAACATGTTGAAACAGTGGAGGACATGGGTAGTAGAATTCCAAGGATCTATGCATCCCTGGACAACAAGAAAGCTGAGTATCAATTTCACATGATTGAAGTAGAAGGTATGATAAAAAACCAACCATTTACTATTTTAGTTGATTCAGGGGCTAGCCATAGTTATATAGACCCTAGAGTGGTAGAAAGTTTGCATTTGATAATAATAAAACATGAAAAGTATTGGTTAGTGCAGCTAGCTACAGGAACCAAGAGGAAAGTCACGGAGTTAGTCAAGTCTTGTCCTATAGACATGAATCGAATGAGCACGAAGGCCGATTTGAACATTCTGTCGTTAGGATCTTATGACTGTCTAATTGGGATGAATTAGTTGGACCAACACCATGCCATCTTGGACTGTCAGAACAAGGCATTCACTTGATTAGATGAATAAGGGAATCAGAGAGTCATCCAAGGAATTCCTAGAGTTGTTACTATTAGAGAAATCTCAACAATGCTGTTGAAGAAGTGCTACAGAAAAGGCTGTCAATTATTTGAAGCCCATGTGGGGCAAACACCTAAGGATGAGGTGTCAAGTATTGAGGATCATGAGGTACTTAAAGAGTTTGAAGATGTATTCCAAGAAGTACCTGGACTACCTCCAAAAAGGGATATTGATTTCTCTGTAAACTTGATGCCTGGAGCAACTCTAGTGTCAAAGGCTCCGTACAAGATGAGTGCGCCAGAACTGAAAGAGTTGCAGTTGCAACTTGAATAACTTCTGAAGAAGGGGTATATACGCCCAAGCGTGTCACCTTGGGGTGCCCCGGTCCTGTTCATAAAGAAGGATGGAACACTGAGATTGTGCATCGATTTCAACCAATTGAACAAAGTAACAGTGAAGAACAAGTATCCTCTACCGACGATTGATGATCTCTTCGATTAGTTGAAGGATGCAAAGATATTTTCAAAAATAGATCTAAGATTGGGATATCACCAAGTAAGAATAAAAGATGAAGACATCAACAAGACCACCTTTAGAACAAGGTATGGTCATTACACGTTCACAGTGGTGTCGTTTGGACTGTCAAATGCACCCACTATTTTTATGAGCTTGATGAATGGAGTATTCAGGGACTATCTAGACAAGTTTGTCATCGTCTTCCTGGATGACATTCTGGTGTATTCTAGGACCAAAGAAGAAAATGAACAACATCTGAGGATGGTTTTGTAGGTGCTAAGAGAGCACCAACTATATGCCAAGCTGAGAAAGTGCTCGTTTTATCAGGAACGTATCCATTACTTGGGACATATTATCTCGAAAGATGGGATAGCGGTAGACCCTGAGAAGATTGAAGCCATTAGAGAATGGTTAGCGTCAAGGAACATAATGGAATTTAGATCCTTCATGGGATTGGCTGGTTATTATAGAAGGTTCATCGCAGGGTTTTCCAAGATAGCTCACCCTATCACTTCCTTACAAAGAAAGGGGAAAAAATTTCACTGGACAGAGGGATGTGAGGAAAGTTTCCAGCGATTGAAGCAACTGTTAATCAGTGCTCCAATCCTAAGGATTGCGTATCCAAATGAAGATTTCATAGTATGCACTGATGCATGCAAAGAAGGACTGGGAGGGGTCCTTAGTCAGAATGGATTTGTAATCTGTTATGAGTCCAGGAAATTAAAAGAGAGCACGAGAAGAACTATGCAACCCATGACTTGGAGTTAGCAGCCATAGTTCATGCTCTAAAGAAATGGAGGCATTACTTGATGGGAAGGAGGTTTGAACTTAGAACAGACAATAACGGTCTGAAATATTTGTTTGATCAACCAACCTTAAATGCTAGACAAAGTAGGTGGGTAGAATTTCTGTGTGAGTACAACTTTGAGATCAAGCATATCAAAGGAAAGGAGAATAAAGTGGTTGATGCACTCAACAGGAGGGTGCATGAATTACATGCTACAACCATTAGCATGTATCAGACTGATATTAAAAGTAGAATTTTGGAGGTTGCAAATGCAGATTTGCAGTACAGAGAACTGGTAGCCAAGCTACAATAGGGTAAGATGCCACAGAAGATGGAAATTTATAAATTGGAAACAGATGAAATACTGTTGTACAAGAACATAATTTTTGTACCGAATGTCCAGTGCTTTAAACAGATGATTTTGCAAGAGATGCATAATGTGCCTTATGCAGGGCACGTTGGATATCAGAAAACAGTAGCAGCGGTCAAGAGCCATTACATTTGGTCAGGTATGAAGAGAGATTGTTGAATACATTGCTAGATGTATGGAGTGCTAGAATGTTAAAGCTGAGCATAGGCACCCAACAGGGTTGTTGCAACCTTTACCCATTCCTGAGTGCAAGTGGGAAGTAGTAATGATGGATTTTATTATGGGATTGCCTAGAACAACCAAGCTACATGATTCGATCATGGTGGTGGTGGACAAGCTTACAAAATCTGCCCATTTTATTCCACTAAAAACTACTCACAAGGCAACAGATGTTGTTGATATTTTCATAACGAAAGTGGCACAATTGCACAGAATTCCTAAAATGATTGTGTTTGACAGAGACTTGAAATTCACCTCGAATTTCTGGAAATGATTGTTCAAAGGATTCAGAACGAATCTGAACTTTAGTATAGCTTATCATCCTGAGTCTGATGGATAGACAAAGAGGGTGAACAGAGTAATAGAAGACATACTGAGAATGTATGTGATGGACAAACCATCAAGATGGGAAGACTACCTACACTTGGTAGAATTTGCCTACAATAATGGGTATCATGCATCGTTGAAGATGAGCCCATTTGAAGCAGTTTATGGAAGAAAGTGAAATACTCAAGTGAGCTAGGATAATCCAACTGATAGAACAATAGTTGGGCCAGATTTGCTCAAGGAGATGGAGGACCAAATGATAAAAATTAAGCAGAATTTGAAAGCTGCCTAGGACAAGCAGAAAAGTTATGTTGACAAGAATAGAACCCATAGAGAGTTAAAAGTGGGTGATCATGTTTTCCTGAAAGTGAAAGCTAACAGGAGTTCCCTGAAGTTGGGAAGTTGCACTAAGTTGGTAGCCAAATTTTGTGGGCCATTTGAAATCCTGGAAAGGATTGGGCTAGTTGGATATATGCTTGCATTACCTGCATCCATGAATATACATAATGTGTTTCATGTTTCATTTCTTAAAAAGTATATGCTTGATGCTAATCATGTAATTGATTGGAATGTGATCTAGGTGGAGCAATAAGGTGTCCTGCAAGTGCATCCTATGCACATATTGGACAGTTCTGAGGATGCGACATGGGAGCATGAATATGTTATGCGGGTAGAGTACCCGCATCTTTTTGAAAATTTTGAAAAGCTTACAGATGTAGTGTAAAGTTGCACTGAGGACAATGCAAAAATAAGGGGAGGGGATTGTAATGTCCTCAAGGCCGAGCCCTGTTGTAAATCATGTCTATGAAGTATAAATCTTTTTTATGAACTGTAATTCAATTTTATAAGGTTGGTGAGCCAAGTTATATAAGCTAGTGGGCTTATGTGTTATTAGGCCAGGGAGCCTAAGTGTTGAAGGCCAGGAGCCTGATTTTTGTACATGCAATTATGCACAGTATTAATACAAAACATCTTTGCATGTGGACTGACCACGATGAATGAGTGATGGGGGACTAAGCTTCCACAAAACTTGGGTAAGGGATTGGGGGCTAGAAGGTTGGAAAGAGAGGCTAAGTGTGGAGCCTAGGGGCTAAGCCGAGGGGATTAAGTCCTTGGGCATAGTTTTTTAATATTATCCCAAAATCCATGGGAAATCTATGTTTTGTCCTAAGTTCCTAGGGAGGGATGCATGTGGCTTCATGGGATACATGTGTCGACCCAGGCACATGCAATTTAACCCAAGAAATGAGCCATGTTGTGTTCACCTTCCATTTCCATCGACTGTTGCGTAGGAGTGGGGTGGGCATTCCTCCAACCATCACCTGAATCTGAAGTTCGACCTTCCAATTCCTCCATCCTCTGTCTGTACGTATTCGGCCTCTGTGATTGAACCTTTGTACACCTTATGCATTTATGAAACCAGAGCGGTGAGTCTATTCCTTATTTTTGGTTGGGAGAACCGAATGTTCCATAATTGTAGAGTCCTGCATCCTATGTTGCTTGCTGGAAATCTCAACGCATCCTGTAATCGCAAATCTGTGCTATGCTTTAGCACTGATCGTTTCCGTTTTGGGTGTCCATACCCATTTTCCCAATTGATTGTTGTGGCCATATAGTGATGGATTGTGTGTGTCTTGTTGTCCAGTGTGAGGGAGGTGATTGTTGTTGAAGAGGCAGGTTACCCAGTCTGTGAGTGACTTTCTCCAGGTGAGAGAGTGCGTAGATGAAGTGAGAACTCCTGGAAGGAGTCCTGTAGTTGCCACAGAGCTCAGAGACTTCTAGTCCAGTCTGTTACTGAAGCCCAAGGAAAGGGAGGTTAGCAGCCGATGGATTTTCTTGGTGATAGTGAAGGTGTATACTCCTGGGGTGGGACAAACATGTGGGGAATGAGAGTCTGTGGGAAATGGGCATAAGTGGCTCCTGGGAGGGAATCCTTCTTCTGTGACTGTGTGTCTTCTTGTATTCCTTGCCTAGCCTAGGAATCCCTACTCGGTGGAGCTTAGTCCCAGCTCAAGGGTGACCTACTACTGAGAGTGATGAGCAACGTGGTCTAAGGCTGGGAGGTTCATGGGAGGTCTACATGCATTTGGTGAATTACAACTAGTCTAAAAGATAAGTATATACATGTGTATAATTTCAATTAAATATGCATGTATGTGATTCTAGAAATGTTTACATGTATTCTGTTGTATGCGTGAATTATTGTTAAATGCCATGGATTATGTATGCTAACGATATTAATGTGCTTACACCGTGTTTAAATATTATTAAGTAATTGTATTTCATAAGAATGCATAATATGTTATAGTAGTATTTTTCCGCGTAGTAATGTTGGCTAGACCATGGCGTTGATGGTCGGGGACGTTACACATTCTCTCAAGGGTGCACTTTGATTAGTGTAGGAGGAATGGCCTAGGGTGGGAAATGGTCCAGGCTCAGTAATCAGGGACATACATTCCTTAGGGTTTATACATTCTCTCCAGGGTGCACTTTCATTAGTGTAGGAAGAATGGCCCGGGGTGGGGAATGGTCCAGCTTCAGAAGACAGGAAAATTATTCTTCCTTGATTGAGAAGAATAGTCTAGATATCTCATTGTTCTACTCTGAGGGAAAATATTCTTTCAGATATCACAGATGTGAGTGAAAGATTAGCCCAGATGATTCAGTTTATATCATAACATTGTTTCTATACGGATTGATATTAGATGATTGTTATGAAGATTGTTTGATAGTAGATATATACTACTGTGGTGGATTTGTTCCACTGCTTGTGACTATGTATCACTATTTGAGTAGTTGTGTACTACCTTGGATAAAGCACAATTGTGTTCTATCAATTGATATTGTACTAGTTGTCATGGAGATTATCTAGTTGGATAATAATGGCGGTGCTTGTGATGCTACCAGTTGAATGTTCTGTTGTGCTCAAGACCATACCTCCCTAGCTAGGAGGGAGTGTTAATATTATGGTAGCTTTGAGAGGTATGGAACTCTATTGTAACCTATGACAAGATTAGAATATTCCAGAAGGAAGCAAAGAAGTAAAGGAAACCCTAGATGAGATGTCAGCTGTAAAAATATAATTAATATGAATTAATTAGTACCCAGAAGGAGAAGTTGGCCCCAGTAAGTCTGCTAGAACCACTATAAATACAGGGTGCCAGTTCTCATTATTCACATTCTCAGAATTTCAAAGAGCTAGTTGTGCGCACTGTAGTTGGCATTTTTGTGCACAAGTTTTTGGGGAAGGTGTTGTGCCAGTTTCTGGGTGGGGCTATTTGATCAGCTTTGGTTTCTATTCTTGCTTGGTGCATTAGCCTTGCTTGGCTATTGATTTCTACCAGTATTATTCTCTGTCAAGGTCAAGGTGCTCGGAGGGTCTCTTCGGCCTGTGGTTGGGTGGCAAGGGTATTGTCAATGGTAAAACGAGCACAATCCTTCATATTCTAACACAAATATCATTTGATTTACAATTGTTTTCAATCCCATAATAAGCTTTCTAGCCCCCAATAATCTATTTCTCAATGCTATAAGCCAAGTTCTTCTTTTATTTATTGTAAATTTGTCTTCTCAGCTTGTTTTTTTCCACGAGGGTTTCTGGATGGATTCGTCATTATTTCCTGGGTTACATGCACTGAATTTAGTTGGAAGTCATTTTTATACCAATTTGATCTGTCTATGAGCCCTTATTTTTCTCCAATCTATCATGATTTGTAATCATATATAACCATTGGTTTCTAGTATTTTTGGCATCAATCACTCCTCTATATTTCATTCATATAAACTCTATGGTTGCTAAAATCTACCCTCTTGGTCATTATTTATTTATTTGTTTTTCTTTAGATATATAACTAACACATAATTCCCAACATTTTATGATCTACATAATTCCCTGTTACCACAGTTGTATGCATTTCATGAAAAAAATATTTTGAATGATCTTCCTTCATATAGCAATAGCATGCCCACTCATAACCATGGATTTGTGTTCACTTCATGAACAAAATATGTTGAATGATTTTCCTTCATATAGCAATATCAGGTTCTATATCAGGCCCCACTCATAACCATGGAGGTGTGATGACAAAGCTACATCTCTTATAGATATTTGTTGTTTTTTTTACTTGGGATGCCTCATCAATTTTTTATTATATGTCCCATAGAAATGGATGGAGATTGAAAATATTCTCTAGTTCTATGGTTTGAAATTAATATGTTAATGGTTTTTGTTTTCCATTAGGTTTCTTACATAGAACATACAATTGAAAAGTTAGTGACACTAACCTTAATGTTTTGGAAAAATTCTAACACATGAGGATTCATGCAATGGCATAGTCTCATCACTTATTATATTTATTCACAATAGATTATTAAAGTAATTATAGATAAAAAATGGATTTTTGTGGCATTAGCCTCACCAACAATGCTCAAGCAAGCAACAATACCTTGAATGTTTAGATGGCCAATGTGTTACCTGTTGGAAAATAAAACTCTCACACATATTGAAAGGATGAAGCTAAATAAAATGATTCATGTTGTTCTTATCTACCTCCTTCATTTCCATTACAATATCATCGTGTAGAAGAGACATTAATTTCACACACTTTGGTTCCATGGCTACATGCCCAACTAGATCCTTTTGTCATAAGGCATAGGGTTATTTGATATCTTCCCTTCACCACAACAACTCTTGGAAACAATTGTATATTTGTTTCCTTGGAGCCACACCCCACCCATACTACTCAGATTCAACAATAGTAGTTTAGATCTAGTTCTTTGGAGTGTTCCATCCAACTTAGATTTTAGATTTGCAATTTCTTTTAGCTATTTCACTACATTAGTTCCACACTTGAAGCATAATCCTTTCTCTGACCATAGGGGATTTACCTTGTTGACCAATATTTTAGCACGTTCATTCAATAAGGGGGTTCTAAAATTGTGAAAAGTAAACTCAGTGTATTCTACATTTTGTAGGGGGCGAGAGGGATGCATAGTATCAGGAGGTGGTATGAAAAGTGGTATCTAGTAAAAATGAGGTTTTTATTATTAATAATGGAAACACGTATGGGAAGGGGGTCTCAACAAAAGGAGTTTTGGAGGTAAATTTGTCAATATCTAGTGAAATTAGGAGTATTCATTAATAACCCATGAACCCATGTGCTATGTCACAAGTTCACTAAGTGAAGACTTGGTGGCTTCAACAAGAAGATATTTGTAGATCTGGTTCACAAGATCTATGCCTCACCTAAACTACTAATTTTTAGAAATAATAGTTCATATATGGCTTTCTAGAGTGTAGAATCCTACATATGTCTGCATTGAAGCCTGCATTAAGTCATTTCCTATTTCAATTCAACACTTAAAGTAGAAGCCTTGTATTAGGAAAAAAATATCAAAATAGTCTTAAAATATAAATAGAAGAAGCTCCATGCCTTCATAAATATATATAAGAATGAAGGATAAGCCTATTTAAGGAGGAAACCTCCTTTTATAATAGAGAAAATGTACAATAATGAAATTCCATGATTCTAAAACTGGGCCTCCTTAGTAAATATATAGGAGACAAAGGGTATAATTACAATTAAAGGGTTTAGTTGACAACACTAATATAAAAATAGAAATATAACTCATTATCTAGGGCTTTATACTTAACATGGGGCTTTGCCTATGGATTAGCATGCCCCTCCACTTTAAACAAGTCTTTTCCACAACACTTGACTAACTGTGAGTGTTTCTACATGAATAAATCATCTTTCCATGTTGCCTCTTCCAATGGTAAGCTTTTCCATTTGATGAGGTACTCGGTAATTACTCAATTTCACAACTTCTTAATCCTTGTTTCAAGTATTGTTTCTAGTTCTAGTATGCTTTTCCGTGATTATAGGTGTCCACTCTAAAGTTATAATCTCTAAAAAAATGAAAAAAATTCTCAAGAAGGGAGCCCATGGTGTAATTGTGCTCACTATATGTCCAAACATCTATATCCTCTACTCTGGTGGATCTCCAAAAATTTATCAACAATCAATCTAAGGTATTTGGAGAGGTGCCTAAGGGTCTTCCACCAGATTGAAATCATAACCATGGTATTCATTTCCAACTAGGAAGTGTACCACCTTACATTATGCCTTACAGGTATCCATATGAAAAAAAAGAGTGAGATTGAACATATGATTCAAGAAATGTTAAAGGTATCCATTATTTAACCTCTCCAAAATGTTTTCTCTTCACTAGGGGTGATGGCTACAAAAATGGATGGTTCATGGTGTATGTTTCCAGACTATATATATCTCAATAGAACCACCATCAAAGATAAGTTCCTGATTCCTATCATTGATGAATTATTAGATGAGTTACATGGAGCAATTTTATTTAATAAGTTGGATCTCCATACAAGATACCATCAAATCATAATGAGGCAAGAAGACATTCCCAAAAAACATTTAGAACACATGAAGGTCATTGTGAGTTTTTGGTTAAATGTAATTTGGACTTACTAATGTACCTTCAACATTTCAAATCTCGATGAATTCTTTTTTCAAACACTTCCTTATAACACTTGTGTTAGTGTTTTTTGATGACATACTAATCTATAACAAATCTTGGAAAGAGCACATGTACAACATGTTGACAAAATATTAAAACTATTGGAGGATAAAAAACTATATGCAAACCCTTCCAAGTGTGCATTTGGGTTAAAGAAGTGGAATATTTGGGTGATATTTTATCTCATGAAGGTGTCAAAGTGGACCCTAATAAAATTAAATCTATGACGGAATGTCCAATCCATAAAACCTTCAAGAAACTTAGAGGATTCTTAGGATTGACAAGTTGTTATTGCAATTTTGTCAATAATGGTATAATAGGATAACCTCTAACAACATTTTTAAAGAATGAATAACTTTCTTGGAATCAATAAGTAACTAAACATTTTGAAAAACTTAAGGAGGCTATGTGTATAACTCCTATCCTTGCCACTCTTGACTTCACAAAAACCTTTATTATGGATTGTGATGCCTCATGCCATGGCATTGGTGTCAATTTAATACAATAAAGAAGGCCCTTTCCCTTTGAAATAAACCAACTTGAAGGAAATAACATACTAAAACCCATTTATGAAAAATAAATGTCAGCCATATTACATGTAGTTAAGAAATGGTACCCTTACCTAATAAGAAGACTCTTCAAAGTAAAAAAAAATCATGGTAGTTTTAAGTACTTATCGAAGAAATGATTATCTGCAAAAGTGAAACAAAAATGGGTTACAAATATGCTAGGTTATGAATTTGAAATTATCTACATAAAAAGAAAACATAATAGGGTGGAAGATGCACTTTCAAGGAAAGAAGAAGAAATAGGGGGTTTACTATATGCTATTTCTATTTTTCAATTTGATTGGGTGGAAGAAGAAAGGGTAGAATGAAAGAAAGATTGGACGGTATGGAAGACCATTCAACAAGTACAACAAGACCCAACTGCATTAGATAAGTTTGTGTGGAAGAATGTTTTTTTGTGGTATCAAGATCACCTATATTTATGTGATAATTTCCTAATCAAACATAAGGCCATTTTGGAATTGCACACTTCTCCTATAGGAGGACATTCAAGGTTGTTGAAAACTTACCATGGGATCAAGAAGGATATTTTCTAGGAAGATGTTAAAACTCGTGTTAATTTTTTTTTGGTTGAATATCTAGTTTGCAAAAAGAATAAGGGAAAGACAATCAACACCCCGGGTCTCCAACAACCATTAGCTATACCAAGTGAACATTGGGAATACGTTTCAATAGTTTTTATTATAGGTTTATCGAAATCTTAAGGAAATAATTTAATCGTGGTATTAGTGGATCAATTAACAAAGTATACCCATTTTCTCTCTCTTTATCATCCTTTTAAAACAAGTATAGTTGTGGCTGTATTCATGGAAACAGTTCAAAAGATACACGAAATACAAAAGATTATTGTAAGTGAAAGAAATCCAATTTTCACAAGAAATTTTTGGATTGAATTATTTTATTGTTTGAGTACTCAGTTGGCTCACAACTCATGTTACCATCCTCAATTTGATGGGAAAATTGATATTCTGAATAAATGTCTAGAATGATATCTTTATTGCTTTGCATGTAATAAATAGACACAATGGGTCAAGCTTTTTCCTTGGCAGAATGGTGGTACAACAAATCCTTCATTACTTAATAAAATATGTCCCCATTGATGACACTTTATGGATATCATCATCCATCCATCACATAACCTTTGAAAGATACTGCAAAGGTTCAAGTAGTGGAGAACCACATATGGCACCAAAAAGAGGTTCTCAAACTATTTAAGGACAATTTTGTTATAGATAAAAATGGAATGAAACAAAAAACACATCAACATCATACTGAAAGAGAATTTGAAGTGTGGGATTGGGTTTTTTTTAGGCTACAACCATATAAACAAATGTTCCTCAAGAAACAAAAGAAATACAATAAATTGGCACCCAAGTATTATGGGCCCTATAAGGTTTTGTAGAGGATTGGAAATATGGCTTACAAGTTGGATTTGCCTCCACCTTCATGTGTACATCCATTCTTCCATGTTTCTTGAACTTATAGAAGGAAATCAGTGACAAGATCCTAGTCCAAAATGTTTTACCAGAGATTATTTTTTTTTCTTCCGAGGAGAATCTCATGAGAAGATCCTATAAATTAAGGGCCACTTTTCCCAATGATTGTAACCATTGGACCCATAATAAAAACTCAAAACCACCTATTTGGATTGCAGTCAAGGGACTATATAGTAAATACTCCCCCATATTGAGCTTAATATTATGGAACATCCCTAAACAATTTATAGCACCTTCATATAAAATCATTGCTTGAAACAAGAAGGGGCTCTGTGGCTAGGGTTTCCTTGGCCACAACCCCTCCCACAGGTCTTCATGGGCACCTCCCTGACGAGACACTTCTTCCCATGGCTACTTGGTGTGCTCCCATTTGGCTCCGGTGTGCCATCTTTGTGGATGCCCCCACCTCTGGCGTGTTCTTTGGCCGCCTATGGCATGTTCTCAGCCCCTTGGCGGCTTTGTTGTGCTACTTTCGTGGTTGTCTCTTACTTGGTTTGCCTCCTTTGTGGTTGCCTTTCTGCCGATGTTTCTTGTGGTTCCACCCTTTCGTTGGTAGCTCTACCCCAATGGGCAGTTATGGTTTCTCTTCCACGACATTTTGGTCCAATTTCTTGGACTTAGTGGGGTGGATCTGTATAGCTTAGCCTCTCCGTATTGTGGTTTGATGGCCAGGTGTTGGGTATTTGGACCTGATATCTGATCCATTTCGTATCGGTTGCTGGGTTATCTTCTTCTTTTTGGGGGATCAGTCAGATCTTTGAGGTCCACTATTGGGCGTGTACTGTTCTTGCACTTTGAGGTCCATCTTCAGGCGTGCATCTTCTGAACTATTTTCTGGTAGATGCAGGGTTTTCCCAATCTATTTTGACATGTTTTGTAACTTTGTTTATCGTCTTATTAGCTAGATCTGGACCCTCTAGGGCCTCTTTTATTTCAGGTCTTTTTACCCATGTCTAGGGAAGTGCTTCAGGCACTAGTTATATGTAATTTGGTTCTTTTTTTGGTTCCCTTACTAGATATTATATACTTGTATATTTCCTTATAGTCATATATACCTGCAAATGTAATTTTGTACCTCCTTAATGAAATTACAAATTTTTTCTTTGGGAAAAAAAAAGTCATTGCTTGAAACTTTCATGCTAGAAATACAAAGCAATTGAGAAGTCCTTCTAATCTATTATTGATGAAGTTATGGATACCAGAATCAATCAACATTGTTACCTTTTTCTTTTTTATATATCCTTATATCTCAAGGGTTTGTCGAGTACCAATGTTGGGCAACGCATGAAAAGATATAATTGGAGTAGTTTCTTCTAGATCTAGATCTTGTGACAGTTCCAATTCTTGATCTTCTTGATCTTCACAGTTTATTTAGAATAATTTATTCTCACTGCATTTATTCCCCTCACTATACTTGTTGTCACAACTGAAACATATTCCATTTACTCTTCTTTCATCCATTTGTTTAGGCGTCAACCCCATTGATTAAGTGAGGTTAGGAGATGAAACACGATTCTATCCATAATTGTTAGTGAGAACTCTTCTGGTAGCCATATTTTAACTTTCAACTTTCCTTACTAGATTGAAAACATGCTATATGGATTTAGGTTCCAAGGACACAACTCATGTTGGATTATATCCTTTAAATTTTCCATAAAAATATCCAACAAGTTATCCTCTGAGAAGTTCATCAATGTGAGAATTGGTTTTTGAAATTACTTAATGTGTTCTATAATTGGACCTCTTTGTTGAAGATTTATCAATTGACTAAAGAATGTGTTGTTCTTAATATCCCCATAATGAGCTATCAATCCATCTGTAAAAATAGACCAAGATACAATATAATCCTTTTTTATTTCACAGAGGCGTTGATACCAAATAAATTGATCATTTTCTAAATACAAGGTTGAAAGACTTACCTTTTGTATGGTTGGAACTTTGTGTAGATAAAAAAATTGTTCCATCTAGAATATCCATGTTATAGAAACTTTGGCATCAAAATTTCTCATATCAATCTAGAGAATTAAATAGTGAGTTGGTGCCACATTGAACCCCCAACGATGTGGATCTAGAGATGATAAATAATCATGATTTTGGGAATCAATCTCTATTTGCATGACATTTTTATGATTTCTTTGTGCCTCGATATCTTATTTAGGACATCTCTCTTCTAGGGTATGTAAGAAGATGGACATGGAATTTTTGAAATATTTCATCTTTTTGTCTATCTTCTTTTCCATCTATTCTCTATTTCCATCCATCTTCTTTTTTCCATATTCTTTACCATATTTTACCTATTTTCATCCATATTTCTTACCATTTTTCTCTATTTTCATTCATATTCTTTTCCAATAGTTCCGTTTGGTGAAAAAACTCTTATCTTTCTTCTTTAGTCATGGATGAGCTCTCTAGAGGTTTATTTGGTGAAGTAAATTTTGGATCTCCCTTTGTATCCATGTGAAAAAATATTAATACTCCTCTTATTTTTCTTTATCACAAATTTTGAACCACCCAAAATATATCTTCCAATCAAAAGTAATGTTAATTGTAAGTTACATACCTTTCAAACCCTAATTTGGAGAATATCTCAATGACTAAACATTGTCTTGATAAATCTACAAAATTGGATCCATTTTGATTGTAAAATTTTGTCTTGTAGTATTCTAATATGACTTGTTAAAGTCATGAAAAATTCATATTTTGAAACTTTACTGGAAAACAATTATAGCAAAAATGTCAATATGACTTGTTTAACACTAATTTGGGAACTAGTCAAAATCTCTAACTTCCATAAGATATATCTCATAAATTATAATGAGTCGATCTAAAAACTATTCCACATGTCATTCACTATTTTTCCTCGAGATTTTGAAAATTTGAGAGTTTGAAACTTCACTAAAAAAATGTTGTAGTGAAAATTTGAAGACGAGTCTTTTAAAATTGATTTTAGGATTAGTCACAAACCCTAATTCCATAGAGTATATATCTAAAAGTATTGTGAAATAGAACCTAGATTTTTTAACACCTATACTCTAATATTTCTCCTTAGTCTTCACAAAATTTCACTATCTCAAACTTCTTATACAAAGGTATAACAAAAATTCCAAGATGATGTTTTTAAAATTGATTTTAGGATTAGTCACAAACTCTGTATTCCATAATATATATCTATGAAATTTTAATGAAACAAAACTTGGAATTTTTACCACATATACCCTAACATTTCTCCTTAGTCTCCTCAAAATTTCATTGTTTGAAACTTCTCCAAACAAAATTATAATGAAAATGCCAAGATGTCTTGATTAAAGGAGAAATAACATAGAATCATAGTCTCTAATACCAAATGTTAGGAAACAAATACCAAAATAGCTTGAAAATATAAAGAGAATAAGTTAAACACCTTGAGAAATAGATATAAGAATAAAGGATAAGACTCGTCGAGGGGGGTAACTCATTTTATAATAGAAAAAATGTACAACAATGAAATGAGATAATTTTAAAACTAGGTCTCCTTATATATATGAAAGAAATGGTACAATTACAATTAAAAGTTCTATCCAACAAAACTAATATAACAATATAAATATAAATAACAATCTAGGGCTTTACATAGGGTTTTGTCTAGGGCTTAACACTGTTCCTAGTGGAAGATGAATTATCCCTACTTTGGTTCCAAACGCCTTGGTCAAACACCATTTATCCTATAAAAAAATCCATTTCTCCACCATTTTCTTTGTAGGGCGTGGCACATAGAACATACAACATCTTCTTTTCATGGCTAATTATGGGCATTTTTCATGGTCGTGTAACAACCTTTCTAGAGAGGATCTTTTGTGATAATATATAACCTCATTGCTTGGCACATACTCACATTCTGATCTCCAGTTGAATTATTATCACTTCTTTTTTGAGGTCATACTCTCTCCTACATGCGAAGACCATTCTTTGCAATCTCAAAAATTTATTATTCAGTGTACAACAACACATTAGTGCTCTCATGTTCTTATTACATGATATTCTCTTGAAATCTATTATCAATAATGCTTTTACTCTCAACTTCAATAGTCTTTATAGTCCTCATCAATTAGTGACTTATTCAATAGGGTTTTGCATTAGTGAACACATGGTTCTCGTTCTCCACTAGAACAATGGAAATGGTCCAATGCTCTCTTTCAACAAACACCTCTTTCTAACATTTTCCACTTCATATCCAAACACACACTCAACATTAGAGAGTCCTTCACCTCCATCTCTTGATGATGTAGTGGTAGCTAGTTTGGCCTCAGATCACATAACACGTCGACACTACTCTTTTTTCACATAGGTCCATAGCATTCATCTCCAATGATTGCATTGACATATTTATATTATTCATATAGTATGGACATACCCATGCATCGGATATATATATATATATATATATATATATATATATATATATATATATTTATATTGATGATTAACATTTACTTACTTAATTTAGTTTATTAAAAAATGTTATTTGTATTATATACATTAATAATTCTTATGGTTCAAATGATTTTCATTGGCTTTTAACACATTTGATAATGAAAATAATTGGATTAAATAAGTTGTATATTAAAATTTTGATATGATATTTTTGTAAAATTATTTATCAATTAAGTTTAGTTTGGGTCACATTTGATAATAAAAATAATTGGATTAAATAAGTTGTATATTAACATTTTGATATGATATTTTTGTAAAATTATTTATCAATTAAGTTTAGTTTGGGTGATTAGTAAAAATAATTATTATTTTCATTTATATATATATATATATAATTTATATAAACAACATATTGATCTCATAACAAATAACAAATGTATTATCATAACAAATATATTATTGTAACCACATCAATTCAATCCTTTGTTTATGAATATACCAAATGAACCAATAAATTTTGTGGACATTTAAACAAAATAAGTTATTAATGGAATTGGACATAATACGAGAAACTTCTAAGTAAATTGCATAATACTTATACGTTATTTAATGATTTATTACACCACCACCACTAAGGAATTCAAGTAAACGGGCATACCGAAAACGCAGGCCAGTAAGTTTAATCACCACAAATTGGGATAAATTGTTAAAAAGCCTACTCCTGGGGCAATGTACCGTAAAGTCCACCAGGAAAATGCTCGAGCATGTAGCGGCGCCAGGCCGCAATTTCTTGCCAGAGCCACTCAGGAGGCGGAACGGAGGCCGACACGCTGGGATGCTCTCGCATCGTAGCCAGCCATTTGTAGATGCGACCGCACTTCTCCGGTCCCGGGAACTTCAGCGCGCCCAACGCTTCAAAACTGAG
>ML790457.1:0-16988 GCA_009831015.1 Picea engelmannii | reverse complement strand
ATAGGCCAGCTGGATGTTGGTGTTTGGTCTTAACCTGCTGACAATGTTGGCACCTAGCCAAGTATTCTACTGTTTCGCCCTTCATATTAGGCCAATAAAATAGTTTTCTAAGTGTTGTTATCATTTTCTGGTAACCTGGATGGCCATAATACGGATTCTTATGCACTTCGTCCAAGACTGTTAATTTTAACTCTACTGAATCTGGTATGCAAAGTCTGTTTTTAAATCATAATAGTCCTTTCTTGTCGATACTTAGATCTGATTTATTTGAGTTTGCGGTATTGTCCTGTAATTCTTCCATCATTTTAGTGTAATTTCCATCGTTAATACCTGCCATCCTTATCCTTTGTTCCAGGTCACTTTCTGTTGTGCTGATATTTATTTCAAATAACCCATGGACTCTTCTTCTTAACGCGTCTGCTACTTTATTTTCCTTACCCTTGATGTGTCTGACCTGGAAGTCGAATTCCCTGAAGAAGGCTAGCCACCTTGCTTGTCTTGCATTAAGATCTAGTTGGTTAAACATATATTTCACCCTGCTATTATCCGTTAAGAGTAGGAATTTTCTACCCATTATGTAGTGTCACCACATTTTTAAGGTGTGTATTACTGCTGCTAATTCTAAGTCATGAGTGACATAATTTCGCTCGTGTTCTCTTAATTTTCGGGACTCATAGAAAATAACGTGTCCTTCCTGAGTTAGGACACCACCTAGTCCTTCTTTACTTGCATCCACACATACGGTGAAGTCTGTGTCGGGGTCTGCTACCTTCAATATGGGTGCAGTTGTCAATAATCCATTCAGTTTGTTAAAACTGTCTTGGCACTTCTCTAACTAGTTAAACTTGGTTCCTTTCTTTTGTAATGATGTGATAGGGTAGGCTATCTTGGAAAACCCTTCTATAAACCTATGGTAATATCCAGTAATTCCCATGAACGACTGTATGTCTGCTACATCGTTAGGTACCAGCCATTCCATAATGGCTTTTGTCTTTTCCGGGTCTATGTCAATGCCTTCTGTTAAAATCACATGTCCCATATATTGTATTTTTTTTTGATAGAAGTCACACTTGTCAAATTTGGCGTACAGTTTGTGTTTCCTCAACGTTTGCAGAACTAATCTTAAGTGTTCATCATGTTCCTCTTCTGTTTTTGAATAGACCAGAATATCGTCGATAAATACTACCACGAACTTGTCTAAGTACTGACTGAAAATACTGTTCATCAGACACATAAACGTGGTTGGTGCATTAGTGAGTCCGAAAGGTATGACCATGAATTCGTAGTGTCCATATCTTGTCTGAAAAGTTTTTTTTCTTATGTCTTTGTCTTTTATCCTAACTTGATGATAACCGGATCGTAAATCCAACTTTGAAAAGATCTTGGCCCCACCTACTTGATCGAACAGATCATTTATTCTTGGTAAGGGGTGATTGTTCTTAATAGTCATTTTGTTTAGTTGTATATAATTGATACATGGTCTTAGAGTACCGTCTTTTTTTTTCACAAAGAGGACTGGTGCCCCCCATGCTGAGACACTTGGTCTGATGTACTCTTTGCCCAACAATTCCTGTAACTGTATTTTTAATTCTGTCAGTTCTGGTAGACTCATTCGGTAAGGTGCCTTTGAGATAGGGGCTGAACCTAGTAGTAGGTCTACGGAGAAGTCTATTTCCCTTCTAGGTGGTAATTCTAGTATCTCATCCAAAAACATTTCTCTGAAGTCACGTAGGACAACAAAGTCTTCTAGTTTTGGCTTATCATCTTTTTCTAGCAGATTCGTTACATGGTTTGCATAAACTTGACATCCCTTTCTCATACATTTCTTGAGTTGCATTGCTGAAACTTGTCTGACTAATACCAGTTTTGGTATACCTTGGGTTGTTCTAACAATGCCAAAATTGTCCTTATAGCTAAGTATCTTTGTATATCAATCTAGTACTACTTTGTGTTGTTCCAACCAATCCATCCCGATAATCATATCGTAAGATCCTAGTGGTAGGATGTTCATATTGGTTCTTATACTTTGACCAACTAAGATGAACTCAAAATATGGAACAAAGTTAACTACATTCCTTTTAGTACCAGTTGCTAATTATACAAGCCATGATTTTGCATGCTTCAGTTTCTTAAGTTTGTTTGACTCTACCACATTAGGTGTAATATAACTTAACTTAGCTCCAGGGTCAATTAAAACAGAAATTCGAGTGTCATTGATTTTACCTTCGATTTCTACTACTGAGGACTGGTGGTCATCTTTTCGACCATCTATGGTTGCATTTATCTGATGTAGGCTTCTGCCCACATCTCCCACCGTCGAGGCTTCATGCAAATTATGAACAATAGTTCTATTTGTTGAAATCAAACGTGGATAGTTACTCCTTAGATGAGGCTCTCCACATTCCCAACACTTTAATGGCTCATGGGGTCTCTCCCCAAACTTCTTCGTTCCCAGGTTTATCGCTGCCTTGCATATTTGGATGATTGGAGTGAAAATCCTTTCTCAGAAAACTTTTTGCTGTATTCTGATAAGGAGTTGGTTGGTACCCCTTCTTCCGTTGGTTCATTCGATCTTGTTTCTTATCCTTCTAGGCTTTGCGAAACTCTACCCACTATTTATACTGGTCATAGCACATTCGTGCTTTCTTGAATACTTCGCTCAAGGATTTCAGGTTGTCAAACTCAATTCTGTCCTTGTAGGACTGTGGTAGACAACCTAGAAATCATTGGATTTTTACTTTATCCTCCCAGATGTACAGTACGAACCTTAGTAGTTCCATAAATTTATTTATAAGGTCCTCCATTGTCATCTGTCCAAGTCGTAACGCGTAAAATTATTTTGTCTTCCTTTCATAATAACTTTCCGAAAGGTATTGTTTCTTGAAATACTTTTTAAAGTCAACCCATTCCAATTGTTTCTCCTTTAGGCCCTTGGCCAATTTCATGTCCTTCCACCAAATGCTAGCCTTCCCTTCCAGATTGTAGATGGCCATTCTGACCTTCATGTTGCTAGAATAGTTGTAGATCTGAAAGTATTTTTTGATGTCCAACAACCATGCCTCAACTTCTTCTCTCGTCCTGGATTCTCCATCAAAGGTAGTTGGTTTAATCTTTTTAAATTCTCCTTCGAGGTGGTCTACCTGTTTTCTTTTTCTGTCTGATTTAGTTTTGTCTTTAGTTGAAGGTGTTCCTTCAGACGAACTATCTCCTTTTTCTGTTTCCGACCTTGAGTTCTTGGAGGCCCTTTTGTTGATTTCTTCCTCGTGGTTATCATCCTTTGGGATTTTCTTGGTCACTATACTGCGCGGCGAGACTTCATTTATCTCTTGTTGTTCCTGTTGTGCTTTCTTCAATTTTTCGTTGTCTGCTTTGAAAATTTGTAGTTCAACAGTAAGGTTCCTCATTGTTTCTAACAATTCCATTGGTGAGCTTCCATCATTATTCTGTCTTGGATCTCTAGGGGGTCCTTGCCGCGGATTTTCTCCCATCCTGATTTCTGCATCGTCCTGAGCTGCCATAATTAACACAAAACAGAAATGTCTTTATGTTTGTAACCACAAGATTTTATTAGTTTTACATAATTCAGAATATATATACTAAGAAGCTATTGTGGTCCTGTTCAGGTCCAGTGTTGTAACCTTTTTTCTTTGATACCATATGTAATGTACCTCAAAATTTACATAACTTTTTTTTTTAATTGGGTACTTTAAGTTGATTTTGTGTCTTAAAACTTTTAGTCATTCGTCAACCATAATGTACAACAGCCTTATTTCCTTTTTCTTCTATATCCTAATTTAACATATACTCACCTCTTCCTATTTCGGAATTGAGTTATACATGAACACAGGTACATAACTAAGGATATCTTGTTTCATTGAAACTTAGTACTATCCACCGTTTTCATTTTCAAAACCCACTTTATGATATGGAGATGTAACTACTTAGAACCACTATCATATTAGTGCGATGGTCGTAGAATAACGGCCTTATAACACTCGTTCTGATATACTATTATAAGGTCTAAAAGTATAGGTTAACATTGTGTAGAAATACTTTTAACCAGATAATGTTTGGGTATATATCAGACACTAATATGCACCAATGAATTAAAGTGTGCAGAGGATAAACTTGGAAAGGTTATGGTTACAATCATTCCATTACATAACTTCCCGATAATTAATGACATTGGACTATCCACTTCGGAAGGTTAATGCAATGGAGGTTAGGATTCAACATATAACCAGTATAGTAAGACGAGAAAGTACCCCTAAGTAGGCTACCTGGTGTACCTTGTCATTAATATTCTGAGAAAACAATAGATAGAACTATCTTGCCTTAAAGGCCTGTCTGCAACATTTAAGGTGCCCTGAGATGAGTCTATTTGGTTCAGTACTCAGCTTGCGTTCCCTAATGTAATGTCAAAAACTTACCATATATTCACATGGCCCAGGTACGATTACCCCCATCCCCATTACTCCATGCGAAAGGTTATTCCAGCGCTTTCAATTTCATTTTGGTCTTAGTTTGATGAAGGAGAATGAAACGTTTCAGACCATTTTCTATTTGGTTTTAGCATCATGGTCATGAGTTTGTGATTCGACCCTTGTTCCAGATGGGAGGGATCTTGGAAGGAACTTCCCGATGGGCAGCCCCTGTGCGTGGTAAGTTGCCTTTGACTGTTTTTTTATTCATGCATTTAGATCCTTCTGTCTCATCAAGCAGGTCTCTGCATATTCCTGTTCCCTGGTCAATTCCTCGGTATAATTCTTGTTTTACTTCGAGGTTACTGTAGTAAAAGAGGTCGGTGGTACCCTAGCAATGTTTAGGTTTTTTCATAGTTTACCCCGTCCTCTGTACTACCCTTCCTTTCGAGGCTGAGCCATTCTCCTCTTGTGGAAGAACTTATCCCGATATCTATTATACTTGTGTATATGGAGTATTCTATCTGGATTGGAGTTTTTTTACTGGGCCTGGCATACTCCGTTGGTTAGTCTCCTAGTTGACATAGTGTTATGACCATGTTTTTTCTTGCCTGGGTGCGTACAGACCTGTCGGCACAGTGTTGATCTTGAAATCTTCATGTTTAATTAATAAATTCACCGATGTTATTATATCGATTAGAGGCGACGCTCTAATGGCTGGAGGCATTTTAATCCTTTCCATTTATATTTGGAATTTTACACTGGTTTTATATTTACCATTACTTTATGATCTTCACACACATATCATTCTATGAAATGTTTCTTTTGGGTTAAATATTGGTATTCATCACTAATGATGGGCCCCTTTGATGTGCGAGGGTACCCATCAGGGAGACTCGATCTCCTCTTCCCTTTTCGGTCTGGGAGGCAGATGGTCCGGCGTGATGGAAAAGGTATGAAACCCTCCATTACAGTTAGGTATTTAATTGGCTTCTTTCTAGTTACGTTTTGTTCCTTAATTTGATCATATTATTTTTGTCAGATATGTTTTAATGTTTCAGATTACCTTGTGCAGGTGTGATCACACCAAAGTATGGGAACACCCTCTTCACTCCTTCAAGAGGTATTTGGGTTCCAAATACAGTACCCCTCCATCTAAGTTATTTCGATTTTACATTCACCGATGGTCAAGGCTATGTCCTGTCCTTAATACTTTGAAGACCTTTCGTTTCAAGTTCTATATTAGATGTTCAAGGGTATGCCCTAATTTTTATTAATAATTTGGTACTTAGAAAGCACGCCAAGCTTGCGCTTGGTTGGATTTGTGATATCTAGACAATCGTTCCCTCTAAGTAATATGATCATTATGTATTGAGTTTATTTTGTTATGGATACAAATGAAGTAACGGGTTCTGATCTGTCACTTTCTGTGTTTAAAATCCTCCTCTATATTTTTCAAAAACTGGTTTGTCATTACAGAGTTGAATTCTTTTACTGAATTATTCTAGTTATTTTCCATAATTCATTTTATTATTGACTACACAATCATTCCCCAATATGATTCGTCCATGCACGATAGTATACCTAAAACTAGCATAGTAATAAGTGCACCTAAGGGTTTGTTTTTCCATTGGAATTATGTGATTGCATTCATGACTTCCATATTTCATTTATGCTCGTACACTTATTTATGATATAAAATTAGTATTGGTAGGAGTTTTAACCTGAGTCTCATTCCACCCATTCGTAAATTTGACTCATGAACCAGTTGCATGAATGCTTCGTGGGAATCCTATGCCTGTGGGATTCCATCCAGATTTTGGGGTTTTTAATGTATCGATTGGAAATAACACAGGAAAATACATTTGTCCGATTGAGATTATAATAGATTGAGATTTTCAGAATTCGTATTTATTTCTTTTTCATGTAATTACCTTACTCCTTTATACCATATACCCTGTCTTGCCCTGATTAACATATTACACCGTGGCTTCACTATGCAGATTACTACTTACATGATCTTCCTACTACAGCTATTAATCAAGCATTTTATCAGTCTAATCACCATAAATAAATAGCATTGTCCCTACGACATAAGTTTGTTGTTATACTGTAGGTGAATCTTTAATCAACAGAGTCATAACTAATTACTACTAAAACTGTACTGATGTATATATACTCCAATTTTTGTAATGGGGTCTGTGGAGTTTGCTGTGGAGTATNATATATATATATATATATATATATATATATATATATATATATATATATATATAGAGAGAGAGAGAGAGAGAGAGAGAGAGAGAGAGAGAGAGAGAGAGATAGTTTCCTGGATTTTGTTGTAGTCAGTTCCCTCCAGCATCATTGTACCACTGATACATAATGCCCATTATATAACGTATATATGTTCATAATATACCTGTACAGGTCTATATGTATATCGAATATAATCTCAATGATACAGGGTGTGTTTACTTTGATCTTGAACTTGTATATTCACTAGAGGAGACTCACTGTATACTATAATCATCTACAGGAAATATAATTAACCATATATATTGGTACCCTTGGCTTCAATCACATTATGCAAACAATTTAATTTCCTTTGCTGAATAGAATTAATTAAGAAGATAGATGTAGTCTATAGTCCATACTATTATGAGAGTAGTAACTTGTACAGAACTCGTCTTACTGGTTAATACATTCAATGACCTTAGTAATTACTCAGTATCACATCCTAATAAAATAAGTCCATTTCTAGATAATGACTAGGAAGTAATTGTTAGATCTTTCACCACCACAAAATTCGACCAGAAATTCATTCATAGAAGTAAACAAATTGCAGCACATGAAATTTAACAAGGATAAGATAGAGTAGCATATCTGAATCAAATTTGCAGGAAGCCAAAGGGAACAACCACGTTCCTCCCAACCGTAGAACAGGGAAGCCAATTTACTTGCCCAATTGACCCCCTAGCCTGACCATGAATCCATGAGGGCGAACTTGAAATCTCCTCTCTAGAGATGTATTTCAATTCCATAAGAATCTTCTTGCCTCACACTCACTCAGTAGTTCTCATAACAACAAGGAAAGAAAATCAATAGTCTCCTTTCCCCAACATATTGGCAGCGTCCTGCCTCATCACATATGCTATTTAACAATTTGCCTAGGTCTTTTTCCCTCCCTTCGGAATTTTCGGAGATTTCTAAATCCCTAATTTTCAGGGGCTACCAATGTCCAAATCACTGATTTTCCACTTGTAACAATCATCCCATAGGTATTTCCAACATGTTCCCCACTCATGGATTCATGGTCAGCTAAATTTAACATGATTGTTCCATTTGTCCTCCTGCAAATCAATATAAAATATTCTGTTTTCATACAAGTGTCATAGTCAAATAGTTAGCTGGGTCAAATCAGGTCTCTACCCAATGGTCATAATAATTAATTACAATTATCAAATTCGAAATTTGGAATTGCCATAAATGGAAAAAAAATTCCAAATTCGAATTTACTAAAAACGTAATGAATTTTTCAGCAAATTTAAATTTCAAAATTATTTTATTTTTTTGGGATGTCACATCCCTTCCCCCTTAAGTAAAACATTGTCCTCAGTGTTTCGTTCCTTTCCTAGAACATGATTGGATGATATTTCCACAAATCTCCCTCCAAATCCCAAGTGGCCTCCTTAGGACTAAAGTGCTTCCATTGCACCTTTACCTGAGCGACGACTCTGTTCTGAAATGCTATTTCTCTCCAGTCCAAAATGCGCAGGGGTTCCACCTGGAACTCGCCTTCAGGTTTCACCTGCACCAAGTTCCAATCAATCATATGAGTAGGGTCATGAATATACTTTTTCAACAAAGAGATATGGAATACATTATGAATTCTCAGATTAGCTGGAAGTGCAAGTTGATATGCTACGGGTCCAATCCGAGCTAGGATCTCGAAGGGTCGACAAAACCTGGGTGCCATCTTGGCACAGTTCCCTAACTTCAACGAGATTCTCCAGGCTTTGACCTTCAAATAAACATGGTCTCCCACTTGAAATTCCAAGTGTCTTCTTTTTTGATCTGCATATCTCTTCTGTCTATCCTGTGCTTCTTTCAAATTCTATTGTAATTTCCTTACCGTGTTTTCCATTTCTTGGAGCATCTCTGGTCCCACCATGAGTCTGTCATCCGGTTTATCCCAGCTAATTAGAGTCGTACACTTTCTTACGTACAATATTTCGAAAGGGCTCAATTTAGTCGAAGTTTGGTATCCATTGTTATATGCAAATTCTACCAAGTGTAGATAGTCTTCCCACTTGTTCGGTTTTGTTCTTACGTACATGCGGAGCATATCCTCCATGATTTGGTTTGTCGTTTTGGTATGTCCATCCGTTTGTGGATGATAACTCGTATTGAAATTCAAGTTAGTATTTTCCCCCGCAAACAATTCCTTCCAAAAGGTGGATGTGAATTTTACGTCTCTATCTGAAATCACCATTTTAGGAATACCATGCAGTCTAAAAATTTCTTTCATGAATATTTCAACAATGTTTATAGCTTTAAAAGTAGAATTTATAGGAATAAAGTGTGCAGACTTACTGAGTTTATCGAATACAACCATAATAGAATCATTATGTTTCTGAGTTTTAGGCAAACCTGTTATAAAATCCAGCGATTTGTTCTCCCACTTCCATTTGGGTACTGGTAATGGCTGTAATAGGTCGGCTGGATGTTGGTGTTCGACCACAACCTGCTGACACTCTTGGCACCTAGCCAAGTATTCTGTTGTTTCACCCTTCATATTAGGACAATAAAATAGTTTTCTAAGTATTGTTATCATTTTCTGGTCACCTGGATGGCCAGAATATGGTTTCTTATGCACTTCGTCCAAGACTGTTAATTTTAACTCTGCTGAATCTAGTATGTAAAGTCTATTTTTAAATTGTAATAGTCCTTTCTTGTCGATACTTAGATCTGATTTATCTGAGTTTGTGGTACTGTCCTGTAATTCTACCATCATTTTAGTGTAATTTCCATCGTTATTACCTACCATCCTTATCCTTTGTTCCAGGTCACTTTCTGCCCTGCTGATATTTATTTCAAATAACCCATGGACTCTTTTTCTTAACGCGTCTGCTACTTTATTTTCCTTACCCTTGATGTGTCTGACCTCGAAGTTAAATTCCCTCAAGAAGTCTAGCCACCTTGCTTGTCTTGCATTAAGATCCAGTTGGTTAAACATATATTTCACCCCACTATTATCTGTTAAGAGTAGGAATTTTCTTCCCATTATGTAGTGTCACCACATTTTTAAGGTGTGTATTACTGTCGCTAATTCTAAGTCACGAGTGACATAATTTCTCTCATGTTCTTTTTATTTTCGGGACTCATAACAAATAACGTTTCCTTCCTGAGTTAGGACACCACCTAGTCCTTCTTTACTTGCATCCATACATACGGCGAAGTCTTTGTTGGGGTCTGCTACCTTCAATATGGGTGCAGTTGTCAATAATCTCTTCAGTTTGTTAAAACTATCTTGGCACTTCTCTGACCAGATAAACTTAGTTCCTTTCTTTTGTAATGATGTGATAGGGTAGGATATCTTGGAAAACCCTTGTATAAACCTGCGGTAATATCCAATAATTCCCATGAATGACCGTATGTCTGCTACATCCTTAGGTACCGGCCATTCCATAATGGCTTTTGTCTTTTCAGGGTCTACGTCAATGCCTTTTGCTGAAATCACATGTCCCGGATATTCTATTTCTTTTTGATAGAAGTCACACTTGTAAAATTTGGCGTACAGTTTGTGTTTCCTCAACGCTTGCAGAACTAATATTAAGTGTTCATCATGTTCCTCTTCCATTTTTTAATAGACCAGAATATCTTCGATAAATACTACCATGAACTTGTCTAAGTACTGACTGAAAATACTGTTCATCAGACACATAAACGTGGCGGGTGCATTAGTGAGTCCGAAAGGTATGACCATGAATTCGTAGTGTCCATATCTTGTCTGAAAAGCTATTTTTCTTATGTCTTCATGTTTTATCCTAACTTGATGATAACCGGATCATAAATCCAACTTTGAAAAGATCTTGGCCCCACATACTTGATCGAACAGATCATTTATTCTTGGTAAGGGGTATTTGTTCTAAATAGTCATTTTGTTCAGTTGTCTATAATCGATAAATTTTCTTAGAGTACCATCTTTCTTTTTCACAAAGAGGACTGGTGCCCCCCATGGTGAGACACTTGGTCTGATATACTCTTTGTCCAACAATTCCTGTAACTGTATTTTTAATTCTGTCAGTTCTGGTAGACTCATTCAGTAAGGTGTCTTTGAGATAGGGACTAAACCTAGTATTAGGTCTATGGAGAAGTCTATTTCCCTTCTACGAGGTAATTCTGGTATCTCATCCATAAACATGTCTCTGAAGTCACGTAGGATAGCAACGTCTTCTATTTTTGGCTTATCATCTTTTTCTAGCAGATTCGTTACTTGGATGGCATAAACTTGACATCCCTTTCTCATACATTTCTTGAGTTGCATTGTTGAAACTTTTCTGACAGATATCGGTTTTGGTATACCTTGGGCTATTCTAACAGTTCCAAAATCGTCCTTATAGCTAAGTATCTTTGTATAGCAATCTAGTACTTCTTTGTGTTGTTCCAACCAATCAATCCCGAAAATCATATCGTAAGATCCTAGTGGTACGATGTTCAGATTGGTCCTTATATTTTGACCATCTAACCTTAACTCAAAATTCCCAACAAATTCAACTACTTTCCTTTTAGTACTAATCGCTAATTGTACAAGCCATGATTTTGCGTGCTTCAGTTTCTTAAGTTTGTTTGAATCTGCCACATTAGGTGTAATATAACTTAACGTAGCTCCAGGGTCAATTATAATAGAAATTCAAGTGTCATTGATTTTACCTTCGATTTATACCACTGAGGACTGGTGGTCAGCTTGTCGACCATATATGGTTGCATTTATCCGATGTAGGCTTCTACCCACGTCTCCCACCATCGAGGCTTCCTGCAAATTATGAACAACAATTCTGTTTGTTGAACTCAAACATGGACAGTTCCTCCTTAGATGAGGCTCTCCACATTCCCAACACTTTAATGGCTCGTGGGGGCTGTCCCCAAACTTCTTCGTTCCCAGGTTTACCGGTTTACCGCTGCCTTGCGTATTTGGATGATTGGAGTGAAAATCCTTTCTCGAAAAACTTTTTGTTGTATTCTGATAAGGAGCTGGCTGGTACCCCTTCTTCCATTGGTTCATTTGATCTTGTTTCTTATCCTTCCAAGGCTTGGGAAACTCTACCCGATGTTTATACTAGTCGTGGCACATTCATGCTTTCCTAAATACTTCACTCAAGGATTTGGGGTTGTCAAACTCAATTCTGTCCTTATAGGGTTGTGGTAGACAACTTAGAAATCGTTGGATTTTTACCTTATCCTTCCAGATGTATAGTACGAACCTTAGCAGTTCCATAAATTTATTTATAAGGTCCTCCATTGTCATCTATCCAAGTTGTAACTTGTAAAATTCTTTTGTCTTCCTTTCATAATAACTTTCTGAAAGGTATTGTTTCTTGAAATACTTTTTAAAGTCAGCGCATTCCAACTGTTTCTCCTTTAGGCCCTTGGCCAATTTCAGGTCCTGCCACCAAATGCTGGCCTTCCCTTTTAGATTATAGATGGCCATTCTGACCTTCATGTTGCTAGAATATTTTTAGATCTGGAAGTATTTTTTGATGTCCAGCAACCATGCCTCAGCTTCTTCTCCCATCCTGGATTCTCCATCAAAGGTAGCTGGTTTAATATTTTTAAATTCTCCTTTGAGGTGGTCTACTTTTTTTCTTTTTCTATCTGATTTGGTTTTGTCTTCAGCTGAAGGTGTTCCTTCAGACGAACTGTCTCCTTTTTTTGTTTCCAGCCCTGAGTTCTTGGAGGCCCTTTTGCTGATTTGTTCCTCGTGGTTATCGTCCTTTGGGATTTTCTTGGTCACTATACTACACAATAGGACTTCATTTATCTCTTGTTGTTCCTGTTGTTCTTTCTTCAATTTTTCATTGTCTTCTTTGAAAATCTGTAGTTCAACAATAAGGTTCCTCATTGTTTCTAACACTTCCGTGGGTGAGATTCCGTCACTGTTCTATCTTGGATCTTCAGGGGGTCCTTGCTGCATATTTTCTCCCATCCTGATTTCTGCAACGTCCTGAGATGCCATAATTAACACAAAACAGAAATGTCTTTCTATTTGTAACCATAAGATTTTATTAGTTTTACATAAATCAGAATATATATACTAAGAAACTATTGTGGCCCTGTTCAGTTCCATTGTTGTAACCTTTTTGCTCTGATACCATATGTAATGTACCTCAAAATTTACATAATTTTTTTTTTTAATTGGGTACTTTGAGTTGATTTTGTGTCTCAAAACTTTCAGTGATTCGTCAACCATAATGTACAACAGCCTTATTGCCTTTTTCTTCTCTATCCTAATTTAACATATAGTCGCCTCTTCCTATTTCAGAATTGAGTTATACATGAACACAGGTACATAACTAAGGATATCTTGTTTCATTGAAACTTAGTACTATCCACCGTTTTCATTTTCAAAACCCACTTTATGATATGGAGATGTAACTTCTTAGAACCACTATCATATTACTGCGATGGTCGTAGATGTAAGGGCCTTATAACACTCGTTATGATATACTATTATAAGGTCTAAAATCATAGGTTAACATTGTGTAGAAATACTTTTAACTAGATAATGTTTGGGTATATATCGGACACTAATCTACACAAATGATTAAAGAACGCAGAGGCTAAACTTGGAAAGGTTATGGTTACAATCATGCCATTACATAACTTCCCGATAATTAATGACATTGGACTATCCACTTTGGAAGGTTAATGCAATGGAAATTAGGATTCAACATATAACCAGTATAGTAAGACGAGAAAGTACCCCTAAGTAGGCTACCCGGTGTACTTTGTCATTAATATTCTAAGCAACCGATAGAGTTCGGAACTATCTTGCCTTAAAGGCTTGTCTGCAACATTTAAGGTGCCCTAAGATGAGTCTATTCGGTTCAGTACTCATCTTGCGTGCCCTAATGTAATGTCGACAACTTACCATATATTCACATGGCCCAGGTACGATTACCCCCATCCCCATTACTCCATGTGAAAGGTTATTCCAGTGCTTTCACTTTCATTCTGTTCTTGGTTTGGTGAAGGATAATGACATGTTTCATACCATTTTCCATTTGGTTTTATCATCGTGGTCATGAGTTTGTGATTCATCCCTTGTTCCAAATGGGAGGGATCTTGGAAGGAACTTCTCGATGGGCAACCCCTGTGCGTGGTAAGTTGTCTTCGACTGTTCTTTTATTCATGCATTCGGTTCTTTCTATCTCGTCAAGAAAGTCTCTGCATACTCCTGTTCCCCAGTCAATTCCTCAGTAGCATTCTTGTTTTACTTCAAGGTTAGTGTAGTAAAAGGGGTCAGTGGTACCCTAGCAATGTTTAGGTTTTTTCACAGTTTACCCCTTCCTCTGTACTAGCCTTCCTTTCGAGGCCAATCCATTCTCCTCTTGTGGAAGAACTTATCCCAGTGTCTGTTATACTTCTGTATCTGGAGTATTCTGTTTGTATTGGACTTTTTTTACTGGACATGGCATCCTCCATCGATTAGTCTCCTAGTTGACAGAGTGTTATGACTGGGTTTTTTCGTTCTTGTGTGCGTACAGACCTGTCGGCACAACGTTGATCTTGAAATATCCGTGTTTAATTAATAAATTCACCGGTGTTATTAGATCGATTAGAGGCGATTCTCTACTGGTCGGAGGCGTTTTAATCCTTTTCGTTTATATTTGGAATTTTACACTGGTTTTATATTTACCATTACTTTATGATCGTCATATGCATATCATTCTTTGAAATGTTTCTTTTGGGTTAAATACTGGTATTCATCACTAATGATGAGCCCCTTTGATGTGCAAGGGTACCCATAAGGGATACTCGATATACTCTCCCCTTTTCGGTCTAGGAGGCACACGATCTGGCTCGATGGTGAAGGGTATGAAACCCTCCATTACAATTAAGTATTTAATCAGCCTCTTTCTAGTTACATTTTTTTCCTTAATTTGATCATAGTATTTCCGTCAGATATGTTTTAATGTTTCACATTACCTTGTGCAGGTGAGATCATGCCGAAGTATGGGAACGCCCTCTTCACTCCTTCAAGAGGTATTCAGGCTCCAAATACAGTACCCCTCCATCTAAGTTATTTTGAGTTTACATGCATCGATGGTCAAGGCTATATCCCATACTTAATACTTTGAAGACTTTTCGTTTCAAGTTCTATATTAGTTGTTCAAGGGTATGCCCTAATTTGTATTAATAGTTTGGTACTTAGAAAGAATGCCAAGCTTGCGCCTGGTTGGATTTGTGATATCTAGATAGTCATTCCCTCTAAGTAATATCATCATTATGTATTGACTTTATTTTTTTGTGGGTACAAATGAAGTAACGGGTTCTGATCTGTCACTTTCTGTGTTTAACATCCTCCTCTATATTTTTCGAAAACCAGTTTGTCATTACAAAGTTGAATTCTTTTCCTGAATTATTCTAGTTATTTTCCAGAATTTATTTATTATTGATTACACAGTCATTCCCCAATATGCTTCGGCCATGCACAGTAGTATACCTAAAACTAGCATAGTAATAAGTGCGCCTAAGGGTTTGTTTTTCCACTGGAATTATGCAATTGCATTCACGAATTCCATATTTCATTTATGCTCGTACACTTATTTCTGATATAAAATTAGTATTGGTTGGAGTTTTAACCTGAGTCTCATTCCACCCATTCGTAAATTTGTCTCATGACCCAGTTGCATGAATGCTTCATGCAAATCCTATGCCTGTGGGATTCCATCCAGATTTTGGGGTTTTTAATGTATCGGTTGGAAATAACACAGGAAAATACATTTGTCCGATTGAGATTATAATAGATCGAGAATTTCAGAATTCGTATTTATTTCTTTTTCATGTAATTACTTTACTCCTTTATACTAGATACCCTGTCTTTCCCTGATTAACATATTACATCGTGGCTTCGCTATGTAGATTACTACTTACATTATGTTCCTACTACAACTATTAATCAAGAATTTTATCAGTCTAATCACCAGAAATAAATAACATTGTCCCTACGACAAAAGTTTGTTGTTATACTATAGGTGCATCTTTAATCAATAGAGTCATCACTAATTACTACTAAAACCGTACTGATGTATATATACTCCAATTTTTGTAATGGGGTCTATGGAGTTTGCTGAATTATTTTCCTACGTATATGTTTATGTTTATATATATATATATATATATATATATATATATATATATATATATAGTTTCCCAGATTTTGTTGTAGTCAGTTCCCTCCAGCGTCATTGTACCACTGATACAGAATTCCCATTATATAATGTATATCTATTCATAATATACCTGTACAGGTCTATATGCATATCGAATATAATCTCAGTGATACAGGGTGTATTTACTTTGAATTTGAACTTGTATATTCACTAGAGGAGACTCACTGTATACTATAATCATGTACAGGAAATATAATTAACCATAGACATTGGTATGCTTGGCTTCAATCACATTATGCAAATAATTTAATTTCTTTTGCTCAACAACATTAATTAAGAAGATAGATGTAGTCTATAGTCCTTACTATTATGAGAGTAGTAACTTCTACTGAACTCGTCTTACTGGTTAATACATTAAATGAACTTAGTAATTACTCGGTATCACATCCTAATAAAATAATTCCATTTCTAGCTAACGACTAGGAAGTAATGGATAGATCTTTCACCACCACAACATTCGACCAGAAATTCATTCATAGAAGTAAACAGATTGCAACACATGACATTTAACTAGGATAAGGTAGAGTAGCATATCTTAATCAAATTTGTGGGAAGCCAAAGGGAACAACCATGTTCCTCCCAACCGTAGAACAAGGAAGCCAATTTACTTGCTCGATTCACCCCCTAGCCTGACAATGAATCCATGAGGGTGAAATTGAAATCTCATCTCCAACGATGTCTTTCAATTCCAGCAGAATATTCTTACCTCACACTCACTTAGTAGTGCTCATAACAGGGTAAAATCATGAAGCTGGGTAACACTTTTGTTTGTTTTATGACAAAAAAAACTGTATTTTCACAAGTTCTTCAACTTCTGGCATACAAAAGTATTTTTTTTATTTAGAATTTCACTTTACAGTAAAAACAAAACTTGTAAATAATTTTGTTATCTTTCCAATGACTATTTTTAATTTTTTTTTTATCAAGATTTGATATGTCAATTTGACAATTGTTTAACAATATGTTCTTTAAATATGAAATGAATGATAATGAGTTATTGTTTTCCACAACAATGTATCTGTTATTAAAATTATGTTTTTAAGAAATGAAATATACAACAACAATCTACAGAGACTCTATTTTATTATGACTATAATTTTGAATCTAATGG
>ML790456.1:523991-554263 GCA_009831015.1 Picea engelmannii | reverse complement strand
CTAATCCATTTTGAATGATTATCTTTTGAGTTCATTACATGGTGGCATTCAGTTGACGTCACATGGCTGTGAAGTACCGAACGAGTGAAGCAGTGTGATCTGACTAGCCGTCACCCACTCCACAAGTGGTGGATTTGACATGTTGAGATACGTGATATCGCGTCTTGGCGAAAGTGCTTTCAGAAAACCACCTTTTTGCATAGATGTATCTCTGAAGGCATTATGCGTCTTTGTTTTCAAGACTTGGGTCTTATCTGGAATTGTTATGGTGATAACACCAGGAAATCAGGAGAGATAATTCTGATGTATATATTGAACCAACATGGTTCATATTTTTCATGAATTATTGAAATATTAGCCTAATAAGTTTCGATGGTTGCACGTTTTGCAGAATTAACAACAACTAGATCAGATCAAACCAGTGTGGAGTCCATAGGAATGAAATAAGCACAGGGGAATTACAGTCAGCAAGATGAGAGCAGAGGGGTGGATGTCCATTTGGGCATTGAAGTAACTAACTCCAATGGACATGGAGAAGAAAGGAATAAAAACATGAATATGGTTGAGACCATTAAGAATTTTCAGAAGGATGTCCAAAGACATAAATTTGATAATGAAACTCTTATGAGAGCCAAAGAGTAGCAGGATGACTTCAACAAGAAGTTATTGGAGGGTTTGAACAAAATAGAAAATAAATTGGTTAAGGAGAGTGGCTCAAGTAAATCTGGGAGTCACAAGCCTTTAGATGAGAAAATAAAAGAAAAAAGTGTTATTAGACATCACCATCATTCCCCAAGGAATTCCAATAAGAGAGAAGGCAACAACTCAATTCTATCCCCTATCAGAAGGTATAAGAGATCTGGGGTGGATGAGTTGTGAGGAGAAATGAAAAAAATCAAACCTCCTACATTTGATGGTGAGAAAGAGAAGGATGAAGATGCAGAAACATGGTTGCTGGGCATGAGAAAGTATTTTCAATTACATAATTATTCTTCTCATGCAGAAAGTAGAATTGTTATCTATCAACTCAAAGGAAAATCCTCCATGTGGTGGGATCAACTTGTGCAGGTGCAACACATTGTAGAGAAAAGTGTTACTTGGAGGGAATTCAAGAAGTATTTTGAGAAGAAGTACTTGACTAAGATATACTATGACAAGAAAACGAAATAGTTCTTTGAACTCAAGCTTGGAAGTATGACCATAGATGAATATGAGAGAAGGTTTCTGAAACTTCTGAAGTATGTCTCTTTCATCAAGGATGAGACAGTCAAAATTCAAAGGTATTTGAGTGGATTTCCATCATTCATCAGTGACAAAATACAGTATGATGATCCCAAGACATTAGAAGAGACCATAATGAGAGATAAATGCCTATATGATCAGCAGAAAGCAAGGCCAGTTTTCCAAAAGGCTTGGGAAGACAATCAGAAATTCAATATGGATCAAAGGAAGAAGGGAGATAAGCCACCATTCTTCAGAAATAATCCACAACGACAGCAAATGCCTAAAGAACCCATAACAATTGACACAAGGAGTCAAGGGCCAAGGCAGCCACCTATGCAATGTTTGGGTTGTAAAGGAGACCATAGGTTTGGATATTGTTCTCACAGAGGTGAAAAAGGAAGGGTTGTTGACAATGTACAACAAGTTGAAACAGTGGAGGACATGGGCAGATATGTGCCAAGGATTTATGCAGCCCTAGACAACAAGCAAGCAGAGTATCAATCCCACATGATTGAAGTGGAAGGTATGAACAACAACCAAACCATTGTTATTTTAATTGATTCAGGAACTAGTCATAGTTATATAGACCCTAAGATGGTGGAAAGTTTGCAATTACCAAGAAGAAAGTATGGGAAATCTTGGTTGGTGCATCTGGTGTTGTAGGAAAATCTCCCTGTGGACAGGTAGATTTCCTCTTGAGATCTAGACTCTTAACTCTAAGACAGAAAGTGCTTAACATGGACACTGACTTCCTTTTAGATCTAATCAAGTTGAAGAATGAAAGAGAAGGAGGAAGGTATGTACCTTATGAATGATGTTTTTCCTTGCAAAGTCTAGGTTGTGCTTCGATCTTGATCCCCTTGATAGGTCCTACAAAACAAACAAAGGTACAAAAGACTTCCTATTCTACTGAGATTAGCTCAAACATAGATCCATCTACTGTAGACAAACTTATATGGAACAAGTACAAGTTTGAAAGAAACAGGCCAAGCATTGATTGTATTAATGAGAACAAAATGTTACTTACAGCCATAGATGTGAGTGCAGTAGCTTCATCAATCTCTCCTTGTCCAAACCCTTGCTTAAACCGTCCACACACAGAATGTTGATGTTCCAAATGACATCTTCCTCATGACATCATAAGTTAGATGCTTCACAAATACTTTTATTTCCTTTCACCATGAGAAGGCTTTCCTTATATAGCCTTGGAGAGGCCTAGCCACTTGAGATATCTTTGGGGTAAGTTGAGGATTATCCTCCTTCAGTTATGGATATTCCCTATGATCATGGCTTGACCAAGGATTTGAATCCAAATTCCTTCAGAGATTGAAGGGATCTTTCCCTCATTCTTCTCAATAAACCAAATTTTGCCCATAAAAGGTAGCGCTCCCCCAAAAGGGGCACCAGAGCATTATAACGCTCCCCTAAAAGGGTGCACAGAGCATCAGTGCTCCCTGTCAGTGTATAGGGGAGCACTCGTCTCCAAAAATGTATTTTGAGTGGATTTTTTAGTGGAAAAAGGTTTATAAACTTTTTTAACCCATTCCTTTTCTTCCAAATCAGTTGTTTGAGGTGTTTCAAGTGTCCTTTCGATGTCGTTATAGGCACGACATAGACTGTATGTCAATATGATTTTTCTAACACTTGTGACAAAAATGTGACACTTGTAATATTGATAACGACAACACTATGCCATTGTCGTAATGAGTAATTTTGATGTGTAACATATTCCCCCCCAAAGTATGAAGTTAGAAGATGAGAACTGATAACTGAAATGCTTTGCAGACTTTCAAGCAAGGGTATGGACTCAGAGAACCTGACAGAAGTTGCACACGACCATCAAACAAATGTTAATACATGCTTGAAACCCAAGGCAGGCATACCTATGCTTGAGTGATAGAGACTTTCAAGGTATGGCCACCATAAATACACTGCAGATCCATAATTATATTGACAAAGAGATATAGCCACCAAAGATACAATGTGGATCTATATTCACATGACCTAAACTGGTCGCATCCATGAAGAATACACAGTGGAACTACGAGATTTCAAGACACAGCCACGACCAATACAAAGTGGATCTATGTAACATCATATGTGTCAATGTTCAAATAAACCTCTATCGCAACCTGGGCAAAGTACATACAAGAGTGACGACTCAACCCAGGGTCTTCTTACTGATCTTGATGTAGTACGAATATAACCATGCAAATAGATGTTTTGATGTCGAACATGGTAGAAACCACTTGATTATCGGTCAATGAGGTGAACCGTTAACAAGTGCGAGGGAGATCACCATTGATGTCAATGATTCCCAAGGTACTTAGTACATTACAATGAACGTTAATAGATGATTTGAAGTTAAACATCCATGGAATCATCCGATCAGAGGTCAATGATGTTAACCCATTGTCGGACACGAGGAGGCCTGCCATTAAGGCATACAGGTCCCAAGGTACTAACTGGTTTCTAGGTCTAATCCCTGGATAATGTGTTGAGGTCGACAGGGATAGACTTGTCGCAGGAGGGCCTTGATGTATCCCCCATCAACGACATGAAACTGACACAGAGATGTAATTGGTGGATCAAAATAACATGGACTGACATAGGTATGGAAACAAGATATTTGTGATGGCTGACTCTCGAGACGGATACTTCCCTTGAACACTGAGGCACAATAACAGAAACATGACATGGACCAAAACACAATGATGTAGTGGATACTGTGACTTTCGTCGGGTGACCCAAATGAGTAAGAAAAACTCAGAGGATTGGTTCAGTGCAAAGGTTTATATTATTAATATGTGTGCAAAGACAAAGTGTCATGTTCAAGGGAGACTCTAAGAGTTACTGGTAATGTTCTCAAAAATTGCTTGGCTTGCTTCCTTCAATTTTTCCCCCATCCAGATAGAAGAGTACCTCTTTTTAATTTAACGAGCTCGAGGAGGGTAACACATGCTCGATATGACTCACCTTCAGTAAGTCCTTCTTCCTTTGTTTAACGAACTAGAAGAAGTAAGGGTTTGGTCTTGTATGGGCCCTTCAATGTATGATTGTTTAACGAGTCCAGAGAAGGTAAACTCGGTGGTTTTTCATATTTAGAGAGTCTAAAAATGACTTAAAGACGACTCCAATGTGGTCCTTTTTCGTAATGTTAGTCTCATGAGGCCAAAAAAGAGATAAAATACCACTCAAAAGATGCCCTTTCAAACCTTTTAACAAGTGTGAAAGGAAGCAAGATCACTCGACAATCTTTTCATGTTTAGAGAGTCTGAAAAGAACTTAAAGACAACTCCAGGGGGTTCCTTTTTCATGTATCCATACGGGTCCAAAAAAGAGATAAAAGTTTACCCAGATGCATTCTCATGTATTTACGAGCATGATAAAGAATAGAGACTAAGCTCAATATGGCCCCATATTGAAAGCTAGTGGCTTAACTCCAGAATGATCATCAAAGGCTAGAGACATGCCCTCCAAGCTTCAATTCATTCACCGAATTTGAGGTTGTCACCAATTTCTCTACTATATGAGAAAAAAAGGAGAAGGGTGGATGAAAATAAGGTTCAAGAGAGGTGACTATTTCATTTTTTAATGAGCTTGACATACGAAAATAACTATGCTCAGGGTTCCAGGTTCGATCCCCAGATTGTTGTTTCATTTTTTAACGAGCTTGCTACAGAGAGGAAAACTATGCTCAAGGTTCTGAGTTCGATCCCCTGATTGTTGTTTCATTTTTTAACAAGCTTGCTACAGAGAGGAAAACTATGCTGAAAGCCTCTATTTCATTTGTTAGCGATCTTTCTACATAGAAGAGAAACTATGCTCGTAGCTTCTCCTTAATCATGGCTTCCAAAAGAATAACGCTCTGGAAGGACACCATGTCAAGGGACAAGACTCTGTCATGGCTTCCAAGAGATATTGAATAGATGGAAGAACATTACTCTAGAAGGAACACATGTCAAGGGTCACGACAGGGGTAAGGAGATCAGGCTCAAACAACCCTACCGAAGAGATCACCATGTCCACTACCGGATCCAAATTATCAGAAGTTGAAATCATGGGAGGTGATGGAGAATCATCATCAGGAGGGGAGATAGAGCATATATCTTCCTGAATTTCTTCACGAGGGGGAAGAAAAGAGGATCGGTGATGGTTATTATCCCGAGGTAACTTTTCAATGTGACGCATTTCCATAATAGATTCATCAGAAGGAAAAATTGGGGAAATGTAATCAATCACAGATAATAAGGAACTTAACTATGTTGGCATCAAGTGATTGTCGGGTGCCAATAGATGTTGGTCATCCCAAGAGGGAGAAGAGGATTGGATAGAAACGTATGATGTTTCAGCTGAACTAAGTGGCACGGTGTCACTTAGTGCATCGAATCCCAATGGACTAGGTACAATCCAAGGGTCAAATGATTCCAAAGATTGATAAGCCATGGTCAAAATCATATCGACGGTGGCAATATGATGTGTATTCGGTGGAATTTGTGTAGGGAAGGTACCCATGAGGCTAGAATATTTAAATAAGCCAAAACCAATGCTTTCATACTTGATCTTGTGGTCTCCCAAGAAAGGAATATTGTTGGTAGTAGGAGAGTGAGCATTGGTCGTGCAGAAATCCAACTAATCAGCAGTCACAATTTTTCTTTGATGAGGAAAGTGTACATATCGAAAGGCCAACGAGGAAACGATGGTCATAGCATAAAACCAACTTCTTCCAAGTAACAGTTTGTAATCGAGGGGAACATCGACCACCTCGACATCAACAGTAATAGTTTTGCCACCCAATTGGATGGGCAAGGACTGTAAAAGACCATGGGGATGAAAACCTCGCCCATCGAAGGTGCATAACATCGTTGGGGATTTGTTAAGTGCGGGTGATTTTAAACCTTTCCAACACGCCAAAGACATGACACAAGTAGAGGCTCCCTCATCCAAGATAGTTCGGTGGATTTGTTGATAGTGAACAACAACATCAACTTGGAAAGAAAGTTGGTGGGAGAGTCGAGACGTATAATTGTCCAAGTTAAACATGATATGTTGAACGACTCAATATCAACAGTGCCAATAACCACCAAGAGCGTTCTACGTTGACTGGGGCAGTGCTGCAGAACTTCTAACGCAGACATAGCATACGGTGCTTGAGCCAAATCTTCCACAATGTTGTAGTTCTGGGAAGCATGTGAACTAGGATTAAAAGTAGCTTTATGGATAGTTCTCTTAGGAGGGTGTAATATAGAGTCGAACTTGGGTTTCTCAATTTGAAGTGGTCCAGATTGAGGATTAACCAATGGAAGACTAACGAAGGACGGTGATGGATCCGGTAAATTACCGGTACCGTTAGTGTCTTTTCCTTTGTCAAGGTTATATGTTGTGTCGTATGTCATAGAGCGAGTGGTCAAATTAATCCCATTAAACATATAAATATGTGCACTCGATGAGGCCTCATCATGAGGATGGCTATAAATTCCATCAGGAGAGGAGGTTTGAGCAACCATGGATTGTTGATGTGGAAAAGGCTGACTAAGCACGGCAGGTTGTGAATTTCCTTGGAAAATTTTGGCGACTTCATTACGATGTGGACAGTCTCGAGTGTAGTTATCATCAACACAAATGATACATGGGAATTTTAGTTTTCGTTGTGGTTGTTTTTCAGTAGCAGGTGTTTGAGCTTTATTTTTTGGTTGTTCAATTTTATTGGTATTTTTTGATTTATTCTTACCTCCAAATTGTTGTGAAGGGGAAGATTAAACTTCATTCACCTCAAAGATATGAGTTTGGGGGGAGGTAGAGGAGAGTGTGGTCGATTGGGAAGTAGATTTAGTTTTGGCGGAACCAATAACACCATCCACATGATATGAGGATGACGGTTTAGATGGATCAGTATTAGCTCGAGCAGTATTCAGAAGAAAATCATACAAAGTACTAGATTGTGAATAAACCAAATGTAAGTACTGAGCCCGAGCAATGGCTTCTTCCTCGGTGACCGTGCCACCCATAGTGATATCGTGAGCGATCGGGGGTAAAAGTGATTTAGTAAACCATTCCACCAATAATATGTCAGGAATGATTACCTTGATCATCCTTTGTCGTCATCTCCACTCATGAATATGGTCAGAGATATGCACAGATTCAGTTTGATGAAGGGAGGTCAAGATTTCAATACCCATCTCGTAGTGAATAGGTAGTTGAAAGTGCGTGAGGAAAGACATGGCAAGCGAATTGAAATTATGAAAAGAAGCATGTGGTAGTTCAATATACCACTTTGTTGCCGAGCCTGTAAGTGTTCGTTGGAAAAGACACAAACATACAGAATCATCCATGAGGGAGTTTGACGAACACAAAAAATGGAAGCTCAACACATGGTTGTTTGGATCTTCGCCAGATTTTCTGTCAAATTTAGGAATATCAGAAGGAAGTTTAGTTGGAATGTCTGGCCAAACCGGTGAATGAAAAATAGGATCATTAGTTAACCGAGACAAGTCTGGTAGATCTAGAGTCGCAAGGAAAGGTAGTTGTCGGTTAATTTGTGGATGATACTCGTGCGTCATAGGAACACCAGTAGGACCATAAACTGGGTTAGGTGGATAGTTGTAACCAGTAGGTCCTCCTACATACAGTTTTTGTTGGCCAGGATAAGAAGGATTCGATGATGGATGAGAAACATCTACATAACCTGGTGGGTTCTGAGCATTATAGGCCAAGATATTTGCTAGCCCATAAGGAGGATAAAAAAATTTCCCTTGAGGATGGTAAGGAGTAGATCCTAAAGGTGGATACACATTAGACCCATGAGGAGGATAAGGTTGTGGTCCCGGAGAACTCCAGGTGGTGTTTAGGATTCCGCCTGGATAAGATTGTCCATATGATATTCTGGAAGGAACAGGATTTGATACTCCTCCTAGTGGGTTATGATAGGATTGCCCCCCAACGTGGGGTTAAATAAAAGTACCTCCTGAAGATACTCCCAAGGATTTTGAAGGGTTCCCAACAAACGAAGGTTTCCCCATGCCAGCGGTGGATTAACGACTGGGGTATGACTGGAAAAAAGAGGTTGCCCTCCAGGCGGAGCATGAAAAGGGGGTTGTCCCTTGGGAGGGGTAGGCTTTCCATAGAATGGTAGTCCTCCAGGAGGGAAAGGTTCATTAGATGGTGGTTTTCCTCTAATGGTTGTTTTTGGCTGGTAGGGGTATGCATTCTCAGGTGAAAAGATGTCCCAGCAGGATTGTGTGGAACATGTGGAGCTATAGAGTAAAAGATTGTAAAAATAGGGGTACATATTGAAGTGCCTTGGATATGAGTAGAGGTGATGATTCCAGCATTAGAATGGACTTGTGCTGACGTAACAGTAGGGTTAATGACCTGATCTACTGGGTGATTCATGGTTTGACCAAATGGTCCTGTTTCACTAGGAGGGTCAGGAGGATGAAAGGGTTGTCGAAAGGATTCAAAATTCTCATAGAGATCGCATCCCAATGAAGTCTTCCATACGGAATGAGAAGGTGTGGGATTTGTATCTACTATGGTGCTAGGATGAACAGGATTCCTACACTCATCACCAAAGGTTGGTTCTGTGGATCCCATATATGTTTCGGTAAAATTTCTCTCCGATAATGGTGGGACCTCTTCGTCTATGACATTCCTGAGGGAGTCTAAATGAAGAAAAAGTGGTTTGAGAGGGGTTACCAACACAGATGTGGTGTGAGGAGTGGGATTTTCAACTATAACCAAAGAACCTTTTGAGTTATATAATGGAAGAGCAATAACACTTCCAGCGTCAGATTGATTTTCTACCTCTCCACGATAGTTGTCTTCTAGAGGGTTAGAAGGTAAGGGTTGATAGCCTTTCAGAGGCATCCCTTTCATCCTACATGATCAATGAAGACCTTTATCATCTACAGCCTCAATTTTGGAGAATAACACAACACACTGAAAATCTAGGGCCAACTAACAAAAAGAAACAACATTCACTAAAAATCTAGGAATCAACACCAAGCAAACAAGACCTTCTCTCGATGATAGTACTAGTTGGTGATGAAATCCAACGTCACGTGATCAAGTCGAGAAGGGGCTAGGATATGGTGGAATAGTTACAATGGTGACCTTCTTAATGGACTTTCACCTTGGTGAGAGCTTCCACGCAGTAATTGTGGATTTACCCTCCAAGGAGCCCGAGTGAGTTTGACCAATGTTTGTTCCAGGTACAGTGAGACTTCCCTTCACTGTCACCTTTTTTAAGTACCTAAAGATTATGGCAACTAAAGACACCAATTCGTAGTCATCCCCTAGGCGGGTACAGTCAATAGTCCATTCTGAACGTATGGGCAAGATAACAAGTCTGAAATCAACTCGAGAGGCTCCCACACATAATCGTGGGTATACCTTCAAGTGACCCCTAATATACGATCCAACCACTACAAACAGTTGAACCACGAAGGGATAATCTCCATAATTCACCTGAATGTGACCTCGTGTGTAACCCTTGTGTGAAAGGGGGATCCCAGAAAACCTATATGACAATTGAATTTGACTCTCCCTAGCTCAGGATGCTAATGTTTGTTTTGAAAACTTTGGAGAGTTGTACTCATAGCCTAATCTAAAGTGCTAATCCTAGTCTAATGTTGGTGGAAGATCCTAAAAATAAAAAATGTTCTAGATAATTTTTTAATTAGCGTTCGTTTTACAGTTATTCTTTACTCAAAGGGTGTATGAAAGTGAAACTGATAGAATGATGACTCGATTCCCAAAAAAATGCATAAAAGGTGATAAGAAATCGTTTCTTTTCAATGAATGCCTATTTAAGGGAAAGAGAAAGAGTTGTTTTCACTATTAAACACTAATATGGAATGTCCTCAATCAATTTGTTCTCAATCAAATCCAATGTAATGATAAAAACATTTCAGAAATGCCTTCTAATATGCAAACCAATCACTAAGATGTATCTTTGTTGTTTGTATGCGAATGATGATTAATTCTATGCAAAACTTCCCCGGCCAACTAACCTTTTAGATCAATGATATTTGGACAAGCATAAGCATATTTCATACAAACAACACACTCTCTTGCTATGATTGAAACAAGAAGCAAAAAGAAAACAAAAGATAACACAGAAAATAAAAAATTTCACACAAAAGAAATATGTTAAAAAATGACCTCAAAGAACCAAATGAGATGATTCAAATATTTTTTATGTCCTTCACCACATTTTTCACTCAGTCAGATAAGAGATGAGAAAGCAGTGGATTGATTCCAAGTTCTCAATAGAAGAAAAACTCAAAATAAGGAAGAAGGTCAAAAAATCTGAATAGCAAAGTGCTTTTTCCTCAGAAAGTAGAGTGTCAAAGGTCAATGGGAAGATGTATTGAAACACAAAGAAGTTGAGCAAGAGTAAAAGCAGAGATTGGACTTCAGAAAATACAACCCTGGAAGGTTTTTTGCAAAGAAAAAGGTATCGCTCTAGTGTAAGGGGCACCCGAGTGTTATAACACTATGTGCAAAGCCAACAAGGAGTGTCAGTGCTCTGATAACATAGGTAGGGGAGCGTTGGTGTCTTCAAATGCAGAAAAATGATCAAAAAACAAAAAAAACTCAGTCAAAATTTGGCATTCACGGTGTATGTGATGGAATAAGGATTCAATCAACACATTCAATCAGACATACGGGATGAACAAGGTCTAAAAAGAACGAAGGGTAAGACAAGGTCTGTGAGGAAAACCAAAACTGAAAGCTTTGATAAATCCCCAGTGGAGTCACCAATTTATGTTGTAGGAAAATCTCCCTGTGGACAGGTAGATTTCCTCTTGAGAGCTAAACTCTTAACTCTAAGACAGAAAGTGCTTAACATGGACACTAAATTCCTTTTAGATCTAATCAAGATGATGAATGAAAAAGAAGGAGGAAGGTATGTACCTTATAAACGACATTTGTCCTTGCAAAGTCCATGCTGTGCTTCGATATTGATCCCCTTGATAGATCCTGCAAAACAAACAATGGTACAAAATACTTCCTATTCTATTGAGATTAGCTCAAACATAGATCCATCCACTGTAGACAAACTTATATGTAACAAGTACAAGTTTGAAAGAAACAGGCCAAGCATTGATTGTATTAACGAGAACAAAATGTTACTTACATCCATAGATGTGAGTGCAGCAGCTTCATCAATCTCTCCTTGTCCAAACCCTTGCTTAAACCATCCACACACAGAATGCTAATGTTCCAAATGACATCTTCCTCATGAGAACATAAGTTCGATGCTTCAAAAATACTTTTCCTTCCTTTCACCATGATAAGGCCTCCCTTATATAGCCTTGGAGAGGCCCAGCCACTTGAGATATCTTTGGGATAAGTTGAGGATTCTCCTCCTTCAGTTATGGATCTTCCCTAAGATCATGGCTTGACCAAGGATTCGAATCCAAATGCCTTCAGAGATTGAAGGGATCTTTTCCTCATTCTTCTCAACAAACCAAATTTCTCCCAGAAAAGGTAGCACTCCCCCAAAAGGGGCACCGGAGCATTATAACTCTCCCCTAAAAGGGTGCACAGAGAGTCAGTGCTCCCTGTCAGTGTATAGGGGAGAGATCCTCTCCAAAAATGTATTTTGAGTGGATTTGTTAGTGGAAAAAGGTTTATACACTTTGTTAATCCATTCCTCTACTTTCAAATTAGTTGTTTGAGGTGATTCAAGTGTCCTTCTAATGTCGTTATAGGCATGACATAGACTGTATGGCAGTATTCTTTTTATGACACTTGTGACACTTGTGACCAAAATGAGACACATGTAATATTGATAACGACGACACTAGGCCATTTTTGTAATGAGTAATTTTGATGTGTAACAGTTGGCTACAGAAGCCACAAGTAAATTTAATGAGATTGTTAAGTCATGCCTCATAGACATGAATGGACTAAATAGAAAGACATATTTAAACATCTTTCCTTTAGGTTCCTATGACTGTCTAATTGGGATGGATTGGTTGGACCAACATCACACTCTCTTAGACTATCACAAAAAATCATTTACTTGACTAGATGATGAAGGGAAACTAAGGAAAGTACAGGGAATTCCCAGGGCAGTAACCATTAGAGAAATTTCAGCATTGTAACTGAAGAAATGTTACAGAAAAGGGTGTCAAATAATTGCAGCTCATTTGGCAGAGACACCTAGAGATAAGGTGCCAAATTTGGAGGATTATGCATTCCTGGAATATTTTGAAGATGTGTTCAAGGAGGTACACAGACTACCCCCAAGGAGAGACATTGATTTCTCTATAAATTTAATGCCTGGAGCAACACCAGTATCAAAGACTCCTTACAGAATGAGTACACCAGAATTGAAGGAGCTGCAAATGCAGCTTGAAGAACTTCTGAAGAAGGGGTATATATTCCCAAGTGTGTCACCTTGGGGTGCCCCAGTCTTCTTTGTGAGAAAGAAATATGGAACACTAAGTTTTTTCATTGACTTCAGACAATTGAATAAAGTGACTGTTAAGAACAAGTATATTGTACCAAGGATTGATGACCTCTTTGATCAATTGAAGGATGCAAAGATATTTTCAAATATATATCTCAGATCAGGATACCATCAAGTAAGGATTAAAAAAGAATATATCAGCAAGACCGTGTTCAGGACAAGGTATGGTCATTATGAGTTCACAGTGGTGCCATTTGGGTTGTCAAATGCACCAGCTGGTTTCATGAATATTTGGACAGGTTTGTCACTATCTTTTTGGATGACATTCTTATGTATTCTAAGTCAGAGGAAGAGCATGAACATCATTTGAGGATGGTATTGCAAGTATTAAGGGAACATCAGTTGTATGCCAAATTGATCAAGTTCTCATTTTATCAGAAACAAATTCATTATTTGGGGCATATCATTTCAAAGGATGGGATAGCAGTGGATCCTGAGAAGATAGAGGCCATTAGAGAACGGTCAGTGTTGAAGAATGTGACAAAGGTGAGAACATCCATGGGTCTTGCAGGATACTACCGAATATTTATTAAAGGATTCTCAAATATTTCACACCCAATCACTTATTTGCAAAGAAAGGGAGTGACTTTTCAGTGGACACTGGATTGCGAGAAGAGTTTCCAACACTTCAAACAATTATTCACAAGTGCTCCAATATTAAGGATTGTAGACCTAGATGAAGACTTCATCATATGCATCGATGCATGTAATGAAGGACTTGGTGGAGTCCTCAGACAAAATGGGTTTGTCATATGTTATGAATCAAGGAAGTTGAAGGATAATGAAAGAACCTATGCCACTCATGATTTGGAGTTGGCATCCATAGTGCATGTCTTGAGGAAATGGAGACACTACCTCATGGGAAAGAGGTTTGAGCCAAGAATAGACCACAATGATCTGAAATATTTATTTGATAAGCCAAATATAAATGCTAGGAAAAGAAGATGGTTAGAATTTCTAAGCGAATATGAATTTGATATAAAGCATATCAAGGGGGAAGAGAATAAAGTGGTTGAAGCACTCAGCAGGAAGGTGCATGAATTACATGCTACAAACATTAGCATGTATTAGATTGATATTAAAAGAAAAATTCTAGAGGTTGCAAATGAAGATATGCAATATAGAGAATTGGTAGCAATGCTACAGCAAGATAAGATGCCACAAAAGGTGGATAATTATAAGTTGGGAATAGATGGAATATTTTTGCGCAAGAACAAAATTTTTGTTTCAAGTGTCCAAGACTTGAAACGTATGATTTTTCATGAAATGCATAATGCTCCTTATGCAAGGAACCCTAGATATCAAAAAACCATGGCAGTGATCAAGAGCCATTAATTTTGGCCAGGTATGAAGAGAGAGATTGTTGAATACATCGCAAGATGTATGGAATGCCAGAAATTTAAAGCTGAGAATAGGCACCCATCAGGGTTGTTGCAACTTTTACCCATTCCTGAATGGAAGTGGGAAGTGGTGACAATGGATTTTATTACGTAATTTCCTAGAACAATTAAGCTACATGATTCGATCATGGTGGTGGTGGACAAGATTATGAAATATGTCAATTGTATTCCGTTGAAAACTACTCACAAGGCAGCAGATGTTGTTGATATTTTTATGAAGGAAGTGACATGATTGCACATGATTCCTAAAACAATTGTGTCCGACAGAGACCTGAAATTCACTCGAATTTCTGGAAAGGATTCTTTAAAGGATTTGGAATGAATCTTAATTTGAGTACAACTTATCATCCTGAGTCTGATGGACAGACATAGAGGATGAACAAAGTGATAGAAGATATACTGAGAATGTATGTGATGAAAAAACCATTTAAATGGGAAGACTACCTACACTTGGTAGAATTCGCTTACAACAATGGGTATCATGCATCATTGAAGATGAGCCCATTTGAAGCACTTTACAGAAAAAAGTGCATTACTATAGTAAGTTGGGATAATCCAGCAGATAGGACAATAGTTGGGCTAGAGTTTCTCAAGGAGATGGAGGACGAAATGATAAAAATTAAGAAGAATTTAAAGGCTACCCAAGACAGATAGAAAATTTCTGCTAATAAGAACAGAACCCACAGAGAATTCAAAGTGGGTGATCATGTTTTCCTGAAAGTAAAAGCTAACAGGAGTTCCCTGAAGATGGGAAGCTACGCCAAGTTGTCAACCAGATTTTGTGGGCCATTTAAAATCCTAGAGAGGATTGGTCCAGTTTCTTATATGATTGCATTGCCTGCATCTATGTCTGTTCATAATGTCTTCCATGTATCATTTCTAAATAAATATATACCTGATGCTAATCATGTTATTGATTGGAATGTGATTCAAGTGGAGAAAGAAGGCACTTTTCAAGTGCATTCGGTGCGCATTTTGGACCGGAAAGTCAAACAGTTCTGAAACCGAGCCATAGGGCTTGTAAAGGTTCAATGGACCTGGTATGGTCCTGAGGATGCTACTTGGGAGCATGAGGATGCAATGCAGACAGAATACCCACATATTTTTGAAGATTTTTGAAAACTCTGTTGTATATGGGTGTATGATGCACTAAGGATAGTGCATAAATAAAAGGAAGGGATTGTAATATCCCTTGGTCAAACCCAATTGTAAATGTAATATAAGTGTACTTAAGCTGGTGAGATGTTTTGACATCATTTTTTAATGCACTCCATGTGGCATAGCGTGCGCATGAACTACGCAGTAAAATGATGTAGTATGCACATTCTCGGATACCGCGTGCAATAACCAAAGTGCGCACAGTATGGAGGACAGTGAGCCTCATGTATATGATAAGTGTTATAGGTTGGTGAGCCAGTTATTATAAGTTGGGATACTTATGTTTTGGAATTAGGTCAGAGCGCCTAGATGTTAAAGGCTAGTGCGCCTATTTTGTACATGTCTCATGATTAATATAAAATACATCGTTGTGCACAAACCGACCACGATAAAAGAGATGGGGGACTGAACTTCACTAGTTAGGGAAAGGGAGTGCCAAAACTCAAGGGAATATTATATTAATATTTCCTAAAACATAAAGTATGGATAATTATTTTGTCCTAAGTTATAAAGTTGGTGAAAAGTGGACCAAAGTAACTTCCGATATGACAAGTGTCAAGTTGGGGACATGCATTCGTATCATGGGGAACTTACCTCATTTGGTCACTTTTCACAGGGATTCTTACCAGCAACTTGACCATTATTCTAACCATCACTTTCACAATGAGTTTCACGGTCATTCCTTCCATCACTCAGTTATCCAACGAATGATTCCATGACCATTTCTACTCACACATTCCATTATCCTTGAGACATCTATTTCACCATATTTGAGCCTGTTCCCATATCCTTTTTCGGTTGGTGTACCTATTTATCTTGGAGCGGGATTGAAGAAGCGGGTTGTCAGGACCATGAGCAGTTCTCCGAGTGAGAAAATTGTTGGGGATTGATTATCAAAGGTGCTAAACTGTAGCTACAACACTCTGATACTTCTGGTTCGGCCTGTTGCTGAAGCCTTGGAAGGGAAGTGGGGTAGCCGAGGGACTGTTGAGTAGAGAAGGGGCACACTTCCTTGGGTGGGACAAGAATGTGGGGAATGAGAGGTTGTAGCTTGTTAGTTGAGTGAGCACCTGAGACGAAGTCTTTCCTGTTGTCCATGAGCCTTAGCCTGGTTAGGAACCCTTTACCCGGGTGGAGTTCAGTTCCATATCTCACTGTTGAGAGTGATGAACAGTGTAGTCTAAGGTTGGGAGGTTCGTGGACGGTCTGTACACATTTGGTGACAAACTTTCCAATATAAGTAACAATCGTATGATAAAATTCTATGTTTCATTGTTAATTACGTGCTTATGTTACGAGTTATCATATATGTGATTATAATTTCCTGTATGTTATGGGTATTTTCGAATATATGCAACTATATGTGGTTACTGTTGTTTCAGTATAAAGTCCTTTATTACAGAATGTAATTGTTTTTTTATCTTTATATGTAAATCTTCCATAAGAGTGTTGTATGTATATGTTTAGGTTGCATGCACTTTGAAGAGAAAATTTATGTGGCATAGCTCGGTAGATTATCTCATAGCTCAGTGGATTACAAAAGCGGTCCCTAGAGTAGCATGGCCCAACCTGTATAAGGCTGGGGATGTTACCAACTGTTGTCATAGCATGAGAGATTTCTTTGGAGTGGCATCCCCCAGCCTGTGGGTGGCCGGGGGAACGTCACACCAACTATCCATCAACCTAAGACAATTGTTTGACATGCACAAGAATTATGAAGAATATTGTTACCTTGTCTTAGAAGAAGAAGTTTGTTTTATCCTACTTGGCCTTCTTTGAGGATTCTCTTTTTTCGAAAAATCTTTCTTCGTGAATTTCCTTCCTTTTATTTAACTCATGACAGTGGTTCCTGTAGTGACCATATTTTCAACAGTTGAAGCATTGTATCTTTAACATATTGTTTTCTTGATTTGGTTTCTTCCTTGAGCCAAACTTCTTCTTATTTTTGAAATTCTTGAACTTTGTTGTGAAATCTTGATCATCGTATATATTTTGGTATTTCTCTTTTGTGTTAATCCTTGATTCTTCTTGTTCACAACAAGTCCAAATTTATTCAAATGTGGGATACTCCTTTCTTGTGTTCATGCTTGTGGAAAATGCATCCCATGTCTTGGGAAGGCCATTGAGTACTATATTTACCAGTTCCTTCTCTAAAATGATTTCTTCAATAGCTTGACATTTATATCTTAACTCAGAGATTATCACAAGGTATGATGTTATGCTATCATCATCATTCATTTTCATGTCATGGAGCTCATTCTTCAAACTCATTACTTGTCCAATGTTTATGAATGAGAAGAGGTTTGTTAGGGCATCATGCATCTTCTTAGATGAGTCAATATGGGAGATGTAGGGTATCAAGTGGCATTTTATAGGGTCCACTATGATACTCATGGCATTGATGCCATTGTCTTTGAACTTCTCCATAACTGCAACATTATGAGGTTCCTTCTCTTTTCCTTCTTCGAGTTGTGGTTCCATGATATTTCCTTTCATGATATCCAACACTTAACTCTTGGCAAGAATGAGATCAATCCTTTTCTTCCATGCTATGAAGTTATAAGATCCTTCTAACATGTTTTCTTACTTCATAGAGTAATTCATGAATACTTTTAATTGGTCAACCTTTGACTTTGACTTGGTCAACCTTTGACTTGGTCAACCTTTGACTTTGACCAAAAACTCAAACTTCGTGTCTTAGCTTGCTGAGAGTACCAAGAGGTGTGTTGGGTTAGGGTGCACTAGGATATCCATAAATTAGGTCAATCTCTTCACTTAAGATGCCTCAACAAGAGGGTTAGGGTTTTGTTGTTGTAGCAAAAACTAGCTACAAATGCAATTGTAATTGAGCAAATCCTCTCAATCCATCTTCCAATGGTTATACTATCTGAAGATAGTGTGGTCCCATAACCTGCTAGAAAATAATATATGTGCTCATTTAACCATAGAAAATATAGCAATATTGTCACCCAACCATAGGCCGAAGCCACCCTTGAGCACCTTAGCCTTGACATAGAATGATTCTGGAAGAAAACCCTAGGCCTAATAGCCAATCAATGTAGCGTACCTCTCTCTCCAAAGATAGCATAAAATGCAGAAAGTCCAAACCATAACCAATAGAAATTCCAAGGATAAACTGAGAATACAGGTTGCAGTAGTTGCAACTACATCTACTCCTTAGACTTGCGCACTTGCCCAGTTTCTGCAGTGTGCACTTCTTCACTTCTGTAGTTGCGAGATATGTGTACCAAATGCGATCTGGCTTCCTGTATTTATATTTTTTTTCCTGAGTTGTCTGGGTTGACTTCTCATTCTGGAGGCTAAACACTTAATATTAAATATTTCCTTTAGCCGATTTGTCTTCTAGGTTTATGTCCAATGATTTAGGGTTTCTTCTTCCTTCCCAAAATATTCTATTCTCTCCAGGGTTACACGTGGAGATAAATACCTCCCACAACTACCATAATATCAACAATACTAAGATATTATTGTTATGGATTACACATGTCTTTATTGTAGGTGTAAGAATGTATTGGATTATGATGGTATTATGGAATAATAGAAGGTCCCCCTTCTTTTCAAGTTGTGTATTATTTATTTTGTGTTGATGATTGGTATGTTGGTGGATATTTTTATTTCCTATTCAAATAAATATGTGTTATGCTTGAATTTGAACATAATATGAATGTTATAGAGTTACACATTAGTATTTTATTTTCAGTTATTAATAAATGCAATATTAGAATGGTTGTGGAATGGTTACATACTCATCCCACAAGTTCCCTCTATCTAATTAAACTTTGATAGTGCTTCAGTTGATATATTCCCCTTATATGGATTGAAAATACCAAAACACCAAACTCCGACTATAACTTTATTGGAAACCTATGAGATCCTTATACTTTGAAATGAGCCCACATTTTAGTAGTACCTAAAATTTTCACATCCCTATGCTTGGTGACACTTCCAACCTTTATGGAGTATTACCTTACTTGGTTTTATTAATACATTTGTTTCCCTAGTTTCGTATGTATTTGCTTCAAGTCAGGGGAAGTCTTGAGTTGAATTTCTATGTCGACCAATCCTTATGTGTCTTGACCTTACATGACTTGGACATCTTTTAAATCAAGTCGTTTTATTCTAATTACACTATCTTGCACTACATGGGAAGACATATCATTTATTTTGATCTTGTAGGTATCCCTTATCAACTATGACATATTTCCCTCAAGGAAAAACCTAGGGATCGATAACACCTTGAGAATTAATTTCATTATTGATAGGTTTCCCTGTGCTCAATAAATTATTCTCATTAGTGTTCATCAACTAAGAAATACCCTCATGTTCAACATCAACTCTATTAATCACATAGGCAGGATTTGATCTGGTAACTTGGGTGTCATTTTCATAAATGGTGTGGCGTCATGCACTTAGTAGAAATTTTAATAATTATAATTGAATAGATGGTATTTCTCTTATTGCTAACTAACTATATGGTATTTCTTGTAAAATATTATCATTTGGTGTAGAAGAGTGTCATACTCAACGAAATTACTTCAAATTATCACATCAAAGACTTTGACAAATTAGTATTCATCATTTTGATATATGCCATGTCAGTTGATGAGATATGCATCATTAATCTTCTTTCAAATGTTAGAATCATATAACCTCTTACTCATTTTCAATGTGAGTATCATCTAGGTACCTTTAGTACGTGGTGAATGCATTCTTAAATGGTGGGTTTCCTCACATTTGTAGTGATTTTTCATAAGTGTCCCTTGATTGTCCCTTGATTGTCCCTTGATTGGATGATTCCTCTAGTTCTTGATTACAACACATCTATTCTCACTCTATAAGAATATACCAAGTTCATTGGTCCCCACTTTCAATGTTGGTGGGATACCTCATGTTGGTAGTGGTTTACATCCTTGATTGATGTTTAACTGGTATCTCTCATGTTTGAATTTGATTATTTATTCACATGGTGTAGATTCATGTATTGTGATGAACATTGATTGAAGTCCTTGGGCCTATTTTGTATCCCTCAATGATGTTGTTCATCAAGTTTTTTGATGCACCACATCTCTATCTTTTCATTGGTACTTTAGAGGACCATAGTGTTCATAGTCTATATAATATCAATTATTCTTTGGTGTTACACATATACATGTATATATTGTACATTTTCTCATGGTCCAAATCTTATTTTTACATGGATCCACTTTGTGTTTTTTCATGGCCATGGTTTCATATTTATATCACATGGATCCATATTTTACTTGATTTGGTGGCCATGCTTACATTTTCACCTGAGCATGGGTGTAGCATCCCCATCATTCAACTGGGTTATGCCACATAAAAATTTCGAACTGTATACAAAATTTAAACATACATAAACTCTGCAAATGCATATATTCATAAATAATAATCATAAAAATACACATGCAACACACACAGGAAAAACTCGTAAAAATAAACACATTCATAATAATACAGTATGCCATTTAACACACAATTGACACTTATCTTGGCAAAGATATCACCAACTACGTGTAGAACTTCCACGTTCCTCCCAGCCTTAGACCACAGTGCTCAAAACTCTCAGCAGTGGGTCACCCCCGAGATGGGACTAAAATCCACCCTGGTAAAGGAATTCCTAACTAGGCTGATGTATCTTAGACAACAAACAAAACTATGTCACAGTTTCCAACTCAAACTAACATCATGTAGTCCCTCATTCCCCACATGCCTGTCCTACCCCAGGAAGTGTGCCCATTTTCTTCTCAACAGTCCTTTGGATGCACCCCTTCCTTTCTAGGGATTCAACAACAAAATGGATAGGATGTCTCAGACCCCAATAACTTCAATTTGGCACCTTTGGGAAATCAATTCCCAACAATTCTCTCGCCTACAGAGAATTTCTCATGGGCCTGACAACCCGCCTCTTCAATATCCCATGGTCCTAAAAACCTTCTTCTTCAGTCCAGCTCCTAAGATAAACAGGTACAAATATAGGTACAGTGATAGGAATGTATAAAGGATAACTGAATGAGTGAGTGTCTGATGATGGAATCCCCCCAAATTGAACTAAGTCCCAACTATATGTATGCATGTTCCTAACTTGTCACTTGTCATGTTGAGAACTACTTTGGCCCACTTGTCTCCATCCTTAGAACTTAGGATAAAATAATTATCCATATTTTATACTTTAAGGAATATCAATATAATATCCCTTTTTTTCTTAAGATCCCTAGCTTAGCCCTTATCCTTAAATTTTAGCGCCCTTTCCCTTGCTAGTGGAGTTTAGTCCCCGATAATCTTTTACATGGTTGGTTTTCCACAGTGATGTGTTTTTCATTAATATTTGTGTGTGATTACATTTACATTTAAATTTATAGATATACTGTCTTTTTTGCATCCGAACTCACCAGCCTCAAAACACAACATATACACAAAGGCTATCTGGCCTCAAAATCGCTCGCACTTAAGTTTGTTTCATGCAATATCTTGGAATGTCCACACTTCATCATTTTAGTGCATAGTACATGTGTACATTATACCATGGAAGGTGCATGCAAACATGATGTCAAATATCTCACCAACTTAAGTACATTTGTATTTCCATTTACAGTTAGGGTTTGGCCTAGGGGTATTATAATGGGTAAGCCTATCTTATGGAAGTAAGTTTTATGATACCTTGTGTTTTATATATGAATTTAGTAGCTTAGGTTTACTGGTAATCTCCCACTTTTATTTTTTGAACATGTGTCTCTAGATTATTTATAATGTATTTTTTCCATGCACTACCTTAATGACCTCAAACATTAGGGAGCATCAATTATCACCCCAATTTGTTCACCCCTATAAAAAAATTGTAGGTTCAATGGAATTCATTCATCTACATGACTCCTACAAGTTGGTTACAATCTATTTCAAGCAATTGAGAAAATCTCTTATCTTCTTGACTATATACATCTCCAAAATTCCATAATTAACACTTGAGAATTATTTTCCTTCAAGAAAGATATAATCTAATTACAACCCATGTAATGAAATATGTGAGTGTCTGTGAATACTCCATTCTCCACAAGTCTATAACTCATGATTGCCTCGGAAAATGTGTAAAATATAAAATTATGTATAATGTAGAACCCTAAGTTGGTGACAGGATATCTGGAAAAGTGTATGGAATACATGAAGTCACCACCCACACATATCCAATATTTCTCATATAAATTGTGGTACTTCTTACCAAATTATGTCAAACAGTCACAATGGAATAATATATAGTTTATTTTGCATGCTTGGAAATCAGAACAGAAACATTAAATGATGAATTTTCAAGAAATTTTTTATTAGTGTTCTAAAGGAGGAAATAAAATCCCATGTTGAGATGTATCACCCCTCTACCTAGTTGTATGCCTCTTAACTAATAGATTTCCATGCATAGATTATGGAATTCCCTAACCCAAATGAACAAACTTTATTCAATGACCATGCCAAAAATCTATGCAATGTCAAGATCCTACTCCACCCCTCGAAGTCCATAAGTTGATGCAAGAACAAATGATAGCTAGAATGTCAATCAAATTTATTTACTTAATTGTGATGAAAAATGTTTCCCATAGCATATATCTAAGGTACATAATCTATGTGGCCATATTTGAGGACATTTATGATGATGAAGTAGATGGGTTTACTCCAAAAGAAATCATACCTCATATAAAGGAAATTCCCACTCCATACCAAAATTATGAAGAACTTTAAATATCCCTTCATTCCTTGATAGACATTTCATCTCATCAAACCTTAAATTTGTTCAGATACATTCAACACATGAAGGTGATTGTCTTAATCAGTAGCACCCAAAATTTCATTTATTTCCAAGTCACAAAAGAAATGCATTATTATATCCATGTTATTAACAACTTTCAAATAATGATTGCAAAAGGGGGATATATGAAATGCATTGGCAAGTGTGACAATGTGAAACTCCAATTGGGTGACTATTTCTTGAAAAATCACATGTTAGACATTGAAATGGGAGGGTGTGATATCATTTTGGGTGAAAATGGTTGATAACATTGGGTACCATTATGTTAGGAACCCACCTCTCTAACCTATTATGTAGGTAGAATAATATGTTTTCTAGGTAATAAAAGCCAAAATTAGTATATCACTCGTAAATAAGGATTATATAAAAATGTGAACAAGTCTAATGTAAGAATAATTAATAGAAGCTTCCACTTCTAGAAATATCTTCCTCTATAATGTTCTTTAGAATATTTAGAATATACAATTAGTATAAATAGGAGTATAAGGCATGTGAAATTCTTGTCTTGAGAATTATTGTAATAGAGATCTACTATTAATTTCCAAATACCTGAATACAAAATACTACAATAGTACCAAAAATATCTAAATACAATTACCACACAAGATATATGGAACAATATGGAAAACCACCACTTTATTATATCAAAACCCTTGGGGTAGGGCAACACCATACAATGGATCCTATTATGGAAGGGATCATCTCATATTCACTTGCATCTTCAAGGGGGCTTCCTCCTAATGAGCTTTAGCTCCAAATACAATACTTCTCTTTATGTCCCATTGCATTGCTTAAACCCCTTTATATAGTGCTACCATAACCTAAGAACATTCTAGAGGAGGAATCTTCTAGAAGCAGAACCTTCTAAGAAGTCCTCTTACATTTATTATATCTAACTACCCATTTATTATATGTAACTACCATAGTGGGCCTTATTTAATATTAAAGTGGACCTAGTCCACCTTACATTGAATGGCCTCCACTACCTCTCTAGCTACCTAACATTCCATCCCCCTTATGAAATCGTTGTCCTCAATGCTTGTTATGAGGGTGAACAACCATATTATAGGGTCCCATGGATAATTGTGGACCATAATGTTGAAGAAGACTGAAGAACCAAGGTCCCATGTAGAAAGGAAAGCCACCATGTTAAATTAGTCCAACCACCATCATAAACCTGGGTACCATGTCCAAGTTCTCATGTGAACTCCCCGCAGAATATTTCGGAACCCAATAACCAACTGAAAATGATGCTCCAAAGACTAACACTTGTCATGTGGATCCAAATAAGAAGAGCCATCCACATAGTGGAAAAGGGTCGTAGAAAAATCTGGAAGGAATAATACCATTGTAGAATATGCAGGATGGACACTGGTAATAATCATTGGCTCTTGATTTGTCACATTGATGTTCTCTATAGAAGGTGGATTAGAGTCATCAAATAAAATATGAAAGTGGTTGTCATCTCAGAAATTACAACTATCCATATACCAATCATCACAATCGGCCTCAAAATCATACCAAACATATATTTCTTGATTATATTCATCCTTGATGTCCACCATAATAAGTCTCTCTTGCATGTTAACCAATGAATCTTTAATACTAAAAAAACAGTCCTTGAGGTCATCTTCAAGGTCATGCAATGTGATACTATCTACAACGTCATGCAATGTGTCATTCAATTGGGCTTTGAATGATTCAGTCATTTGTAGAATTTCTTTGAGGGTTTGAGAGGAAATAGACATTGGAGACACCACATAAAATATATCAAAATAAATCTCTTAAAATAATTTATACAATGGTATTGATGTGGTAGCAATATGAGAACCCTATGAAAAGTTATGAACTCTACAGTCCCATCATCGTCATGAAAAAACCCCCAAAATAGTTGATTTTAAATCAAGGATATCTTCACTTCCAAAGCACCGATTTGGATGATTGTTTTTTTGAAATTGGGTGAAATTGGGAGAGGAACTCATATCTGCAATATTTTTTGAAAAAATCATCCCCAGATTCTACAGAAATAAGAAAAATCATGCGGTCTCCTGCAGAAAACAAACCCTGAAAATTGCATATTTTAAAATGCAAATAACTTGACTACCCAGACTCTATTTCGGACGATTTTTTTTTAACTAGGGTTTTTTTCTGAGAGAAACTCAGATATACAACTGTTTTTTGAAAATTTTACACCAAAACCTACATAAATTGTCTGGAATGTCGTGGCCCTCTTTTTTTTCCGAAAAAAATAAATCTACAAAAAATAAAAATATTTTCCCACACTTCCTTCTAAGGAAAGTTCTCTGATACCAATTGTTAATTTCCTGAATAGATATACCAATATACTTTAGAAATAAACATGATTAAACCAAACCATTCACAAAAATATTGAACAGAAGAAATAGTCAAAACCCTTGAGGTAGGGTAACACCATATATTAATCCTTAAGAAAGGATAACACTCCTCAAGCAATGCTTGATACATTCACAATATTCTTCACTATGTTTCATTACATTTCTTACACTTCTTTATATAGCTTTCTCTATCTCCTAGGAACCTTCTAGAGAGCCTTCTCACATTTATTACATCTAACTACCATAGTGGGCCTTTATTAATATAGTGAAACTAGTCCACCTTACATTGAATGACCACATTCTCATATATTAAATGACTTCCACTAATAATACATAACCACATTCCCATTATGTACCTCCTTAGGTACCCCACATTACCTCCCTAGGTATACTACATTCCATCCCCCTTCACATGTTTCATCATCGAAACACGAGAAGAAACCATACAATATGATCAGCTAAGCAATGTATCCAACTGGTACCAAGTACGACCATCCATCCATCCCAATGGAAGTCGGGCATGATGTCCATCTTTTTCCTTGACACCATGATCTTTCTTTGCATCATGTCGGGGTTGTCATGGGATTGTTTATGTAGCCTGATCTATTCTCGTAGTGTTAGGAGTCCTCCATGCACCTTCTCTTGATTAGTTTCCTTTCTAGTTCTCTATTGGTGCATAAATGTGTTGATTATCATGCCCTTGTTTGGACGACTGGTGTGTCTCTATATGATGTGGATGGCGATATACAAAAACTGTAGGAATCTGTTATGTTTTCTTTAAATCTGCAACACATTGTGCCTTTGAGTCAATGACCTCCTTAACTTCATGATTGTGTCCTTCCTGTGGTTTTTCTTCATCTCCTTCTGTATACTTTTCCTCTGATTCAACTTCGGACTAGACAATAACTTCTTTGTTGGCCTCCTTGGGCCCATATTTCTTATTAAGAGACACATCTTGCAATGTGATTTTCTTTTTCTTGTACCACAACTTCAAAAAATTCTTTTGCACATTAATATTAATGGTACCCATTGATTCTATCCAATGATATCCCAAAACAATATCCACTTCATCCATATCCATAGCATAAAAATCTAAATTCAACACATATTTATCCATACTGAGCTTCAAATATTTAAAAATTTTAACATTTTCACCCTCAACCTCTGTGCTTTGAATATCCTTTGCATGAACTTGTAGTCTATTAACCAACTGAACATTAATAAAATTATGCATTCAACTAGGGTTAATAGAAACAATAACCTTCTCCTTATGAATACAACCATGACCCTGTAATATAAATTTTCTACTTGAAAATAAACCCTTAGTGAATTATTTATCCTTAATCTTGGAATCAGACCACTAGTCTAAAAATAAATTTTCATATTATTTATCTGAAAGTGAATAAATATCTGCAGGTTTAACTTCAAACCACCAGTTAAGAGCATCATCCCTTTTAATTTATCCATAGTCCATTTCGCCAGAGGAAGCCACATGATGAATTTATATTTTTTTATATATTCTCCAATACTAGGGACATCATCTATGCCATTAAAATGCATCATTCTTGAAATAAATATGCAACAAAAACTAGGGTTTAAAAATATCTTACTGTAGAAAAATGTGAATTTTTCTAGAAAAACCCTGAAAATTGTTGAATTTAAAATGATAATAACTTTACTTCCCGAGCTCCGTTTCGGCTGATTTGTTTTTGAAATTGGGTATTTTTTTGAGAGGAATTCAAATATCCAATTTTTTTTTTCCAAATACTACTAAAAAAATTTCATATCCGAACTTGAAGTGCGCCGCCCTTTTTTTCTTAGGAAAAATATGCAAAAAAAGACAAAAAAATATCCCCTTATTTGGCCAAGGAAAGTGCTATGATACCAATTGTTAAGTTCCAAAGACCTGAATACAAAATACTACAATAGTACCAAATATATCTGAATACAATCACCACACAAGATATATGGAACAATATAGAAAACTACCACTTTATTATATCAAAACCCTTGGGGTAGGGCAACACCATACAATGGATCTTATTATGGAAGGGATCCTCTCCTATTCACTTGCCTCTTCGAGGGGGATTCCTCCTAATGAGTTTCAGATCCAAATACAATACTTCTCTTTATGTCCCATTACATTGCTTGAATACCTTTATATAGTGTTACCATCACCTAAGAACATTCTAGAGGAGGAATATTCTAGAAGCATAACCTTCTAAGAAGTCCTCTTACATTTATTATATCTAACTATCCATTTATTATATCTAACTACCATAGTGGGCCTTATTTAATAATAAAGTGGACCTAGTCCACCTTACATTGAATGACCTCCACTACCTCTCTAGCTACCTAACATCTACTCTGCTAGAGGTTTCCCCATCAAAGAGGAAAGTGAATTTGGATTTCTATCAATAAAGGTATCATTGTTGGTATTATTATTCTCTCTATTTTGTTGTTCGACTAGTAATTATCATAATATTTATGTTTCTTCTTTATATAATACATTCGATACCTTACAAGTGGTATCATAGCACTTTCCTTTGCATAAATTGTAGGAAAGTATTTTTCATGGTAAGACATATATTGTTGGTGTATTTAAAGCACAAAGATCTATCGTTTGGAAGGTAAAAATACAGTTGGGGAATAATACACACAGAAAATACAAACGGTTTCATAGATTACTCGAAATAAATGTTTCACCTTGTTGGAAACCTCTGTAACCTTTTTTGCTACCCCTTCAAGTAGTAGTGCATTAGAAAGAATTTGTACATGTCCATTGTTACCACGTACATTCATATATATAGGGAGTCCCCTAAGTCTTATGAAACCAATTGTAGATTGACCTATCGACTACCCGAATAATATAGTGGAACCAATGATAGCACTCAAGAAAACTACTCTCTAGTAAATGGGTAATCGGGTAGTAGAACTAAGAGTACAGTCGAGCCTCCTTAGTTGGTTCCCTAATATATTGGGTTGAGTACTACTGTTTGACCCCATACATATATCATAGATTTATAGCACAAGGAAAAACCTTGTCTATAGCAACCATGAAAACCCTAACAATGTGGAAGGGAATAGAACATAACAACAATAGTAAGGCACTACTTTTGTTTTGCAACCCTGCTTCCTACATCCTAGTTGCAATAAATTCCTACACATTTTTCCCTATTAACAATTTGGGAATTATATCACTGCAATATTCTTTAGGATGGAGTATAATTATGCAAGATTAAAAAAATTGTATAGTGGTCCTGCCTACACCCTTATTCGGGACCTATCCCATTGGATTCCTCTCTTCGCCCTGATCATCATGGTACCTATCATTTGTAATATTTTTTTTCGTGGACCCACCCATCCTTCTCAGCACCCTTATTTTCCACATATCCTATTGGCTTCCTCTCTTCACCCCGTCCACTGTGATACCCCTCATCTGTAACCCTTTTTTTCTGTGTGGACACACCTACCCATTTTTGCCTCTTCACAAATGGATCTCACCCACAAGAAAGAAATCATTTCCTTGATCATTGACAACACCCAACACAAGGAGGAAATCCACCATATCACTACCAACCTTGGCTCCCTCAATTCCTCTATTGAGACCCTAAAGTACCAATATAGCTATCTCAAGGACCAATATAGATCCCTCAAGGAAAAATATGCCACCATCAATGACACACTTGACAAATTGTTGAGTCAATCCCCAAACCATGTGTCCTCTAAACAACCTTCCTATCATGAAGACGTTGACTCTTCCCACTTTCAAGCTCCTCATTCCAATCACCTGCAGTGTGAAATAATTCATCCCATAATTGAGGTGAACAAATTTGATGGCTCAAATCCCACAGGTTGGGTCACTAAAATGGAACATTATTTCTCCTTGAATGGAATTATTGATGATTTGGACAAAATACATTAAAGTGTCCTCTATCTGGATCCTGAATGCTAGAAATGGTGAAAAGGGTGCAAAAATTCATTCCAAGGGTATGTTGGTTGGACACATGTTGTTGTTTATCTTTATGAATGCTTTGACACCAACACCCACAATTTGGGTCATTTGACCAAGTTGAAAAATTCAAGATCAATGGAATACTTTATCACCACCTTTGATCACTTGACTTTTAAAATGGAGAGCATGTTACATGAATTCTTCAAGGAATGTTTTATCAGTGGCCTGAAGGATGAAATATGAACCCAGTTATTAACGGTTCACCCCCAAACTTGATTGGAAGCTACTAAACGAGCTAAGCAAGCACAACGGGTTGTCTCCTCCCAAAATAGAAAAACCTCCTTTATTCCTCCCCCTAGACCCACCAATACCGCCCCTCCTTCCACTCCTCTCAAGATACATAAATTAACTCAGGAAGAAATGGATAAATTCCAAATCAAGGGTCTTTTCTATAATTGTGATGACAAATATTTTCTAGGGCACAAGTGTAAGGAACAAAATATTTTTATGGTCATTTATGAAGATGTTTCTAATGAGGAGGTTGATGTTTCCCTTGTAGAATATCTACCCCGGGCCAAGGATATTATTCCACCTTTTGTCCACTAGAATTTGAACTATTGATTTTGTCGAAATCCCTCACTAACTTCTCTGCTCCCTAAATCCTCAAGTTAATTGTCTACATTAAGCATAAGAAAATCATCATCCTATTTGATAGTGGTGTTAGAACTAGAACTCACCTATGGATTGTGGTAGAGGTAAGCCTAGTACCCATCAGTTTTATGTCACAGGTTGGTTATAAGAGGGTCAAATAGGCACAGTCTCAAGAAAATATCGTCTTAACTCAGAAAACTGGATTGATATG
>ML790456.1:486887-522693 GCA_009831015.1 Picea engelmannii | reverse complement strand
TTTGAACCTGACGGCCACGATCATATTCTAGAATGAACTCAGTTGCCTATTTCTTAATCAGACACCTACCTTACTTTACGGCCCTTCTTTCATATGACCCTGGGCTGTGATTACAGACCTAATTCCCATGCGTTTCAGGATTTTGCGTTGTGTTCAATGATGAAAACCTCGAGTCATGAAATCTCGATTGCTTGGATCAGGTGATGCGCATCCCTTTGCATCAGATGACACAGATTGTATCGGCATTTCGGGACCTGGCATATTGACACTTCTCACTTCGGCCTTCCTGAAATGACTTTCTCCATGGTTCATATCTGGTGCCACGCATCCTACTGGAACGGACAACCGATATTATTTTGTGACTTCGCGCTTCACAAGTCCTCGCTAATCTTCCTTTTGACTGCTCCATCTTACGATTCAACGAAATGTTGATTCTGCACCACATGTTCTTCCTAGTGCCAATAGCCAGGATTATCCTCGTGGTTTCAGACCTCTGGATGATGCTAAACTTCGAGTAAGTCTTTGATCTTGATTTCCCGATGGTCGTCGATATGATATTCCCGATGGATCTCCGTTGTTGAAAAATGATGTTTCTCGCTCGGTTGAACTGAGACCACATCAGTCTGCTCTAAGTGTTGCGCTTGGTGCTCGCGACTGCAGCCTATGTAGATTACTTGAATGACTGGATGAGGGCTCGAGAAAACAAAAAGGATCAATGATAGAAGCAAAGAGAGAGAAGTGGTCAATTTTATGGAAACCAGAAAGGATTATGTACGATACTTCTCACGCAATCCGATAAGGAAAAACAGGTCAGTTTAAGGGATGAAGGAAAATAGAAGAAAACTATAAGCTGAGAATAAAAACCTACAATTGGGTTTCCCAAAGGAGGAAGAATAGGAAAAATTATAGACCTAGGTGGAAACCACAACCCACAAGACTTTGACAAGTTTATGTGCTAACATTGACTCCACATGGGATGGCATGCTCCTTGCGAGCTTCCAAGAACGTGTAGCTCCGGTGCCTTTGCTTTGGGTCATGGAGTCTCCTACTAAAACACAATCAACATAAAATAGGAATGGTATTTACAATGGTGGGACAATGATCATGGATTTAAACAAAAAAAAATTTCAAGAAGTGCCCATTTACTGGGCCATAGAAAACTTGATCACCCTCCAAATTCTTCAATCTATAAGTGTTGTTTGGAAATGATTCAAAAATCTTGAAGGGACCTATCCAAAGGGCTTCAAATTTACCATGCTTTCCCTTCTATTGTTTAGGCGCATCCCATTTGAGTACTAGATCTCCCAACTGAAAGTCCTCTTTTATGACTTTCTTGTTGAAAGTCTGCTTAATTCTCTGTTGATGGCCATGCGCTCTATCCATCACCTTCTCTCTAGTCTACTGGACTTCTACAAGTTGATGAATTATTCTGATCATATCATCAGGCTCTCCTTGGTAGTCCTAAAAGAATTTTTCCATAGGCAGGGCGAGGTGAGAAGGAAAAATGACCTCATTCCCATATACAAGTTGGAAAGGAGAGATACCCAGGGACCTTTTTGTTGTCACTCTATCAACCCATAGAGAAAATTTGAGCTTTGAGTGTTATAGTAAGATTTTCCTCACCATTGTTATCTTGCACAGAGGCCCTTTTTCCATTTTCGTATGCAGACTTAACATCCCCTTTAGATGAATCCAGAGATAAAAATATACATTTTTCCACATATATGCTCCCTATCTGCTATGAAATATGCGTATATGCTTGTTGATCCACTACAACCAGCATACATTGGGATTTGTGCCAAAAAATAGAAAATGAGGTCGGGTTTCCATGTCACGAAAGGAGATCTATGATCCTTGGCCTTACATATACTGGAAACATTCTGACTCGACCCTTTAGTTGCATCCTGAAGGCTATAAGAGCACAACTTCAACCTACGGAAAAAAAAGGAGAAAGCATTCAACTTTGAGAGCAAAGTTACTCTGGAGAAATTACTTCATATTGAGTCTGCATCCCTCTGTCCCTGAAGTCTGGAAATAGTGCTCATACCCCAAGCTCTTTCCCTATTTTTGAGAGAACCTCATTGCCTCTTTTCTATGAGCTTGCCTTTGGCGGAGGATTGAAGTGGTGGAGACCCAGTTGGAAGGAACTTGGTTTCTTGGTTTTGAACCGTGCCGACGGGGAAGTCTGTATCATTGTCAGTTATATTGATCAATTATTAATAGAAATAATCCTTTCCCATCCTATTGATATCTTGCAAATATATGATTACAATCCATGGGCGTGTTTGTAATGTTTATTAATGGATTATGCTATCTCATGTGTTAACCCCTTTTATATTATCACTGTATACTTTCTCTTCTTGTTCATTGAGAACTTATTATAGGTATAAAGCTTTGGGTCAAAGTGCTCAACAGTGGAACATCATCAAACGTTGAATTGAGGTAGGCCTCTTTCTTATATTTCACATTAGTTTATATAGCATATGTTGGAATTGAATTGATTTCTTCAGTCATACCTATCTGTTGTGGTTTACCCTTGGCCATAGAGAGTTTTTCCCTTGTAACAGAAATGGTGACTCCACTAGGGAGAGATATTCCTTCTAAGGGTTGAAGTACTTTTTCTTCTTACATTGCTCTTTTTCCTTTGTGTTTCTTGTCGTATCACTGCTTGACATGTCCTATTCACTTTGGGTCTGAGTTTTCAGCCAATTTCCCTTGCCTAGTCTTGTTTTGAAGCATATATGCCCTTTTTTCTTTGACAGTCATGTATACACGCTTGTTGTCTCACTACAAGAAGCGTATATATGCTTTGTTCTCCTGAACAGTCGTGTATACCACTTCCCCTTGCTTGTTTGCTTGGTTTAGTGACTGTTGGGTGGGATTTGGAGATTGTTGAGCCTTCTTAGCTCTCTGTAGTGTCTATTGAGATTATCTAGGATGACAGGAAACCTGTTTGGAGTTGAATTTTTGGGCAGAGTCTTTCTCTTTGTTTTCCATTTTTTATTTTTCCTTATTCTCTGGGTTGTTTTCATGGCAACTTGGTATTCTGCTCAAGTTATTTATTTTTCACATAGTAGAATTTATATATCAAGTTTCTCATCATTCCATGCATTTTCTTTTTAGTATATTGAAAATACAAAAAAATAGGCATTTTTCATTGGTTGGCATTTTTCGTCTTTGAATATTTATCATTAGCTTAGGGCATTTAGTGAAAGATTTCATTCTACTTCTGAATTGCAGAGTTGAAACTGAAGACTGCACTATTCTTATTAGCATATCATTCATTGAAAAGTTAAATATAGACTTTGCATTATATCCATATTTATTTTCTTGCAGAGTCATAACATCATGAGTTTCACTTCCATACCTTTTTGAGTAACCACGGACAATAAAATTTACATTTTAAACTAAAATTGATTCGTCATGATTTTATTTTTTAGGGTGCACAAACTAGCCTAAGATTTAGTGCCTTGGAATAGGATCTTGTGAGTAAACTTCTCCAAGGAAATTAAATCAACATATGTGTCTGAGACAGGGAGTTGAGAAGTCCATTGTATAATTGGTAATATCAGGAGGCTCCACTCACACCAAATTTAATCACAAGGTCGCATGAAATTAGTTGAAGGGATAACCCCTAGATACTCACCTAGCATCAGAGATATTTTTGTTGATTTATTCGTATTTCGAGATCTTTCTAGTACAAATACCTCTGTGAGAGGCGGGTTTTTCAAGGTTTCGGGCTCTGCTACCCTACCCATACAGTGATATGGACTTACGACTTCTCTCATGTGCATCGGTTATACAGTGGTTTATTAGTTTCTTGACTTAGGTATCTCATAAGTTACTTGCAGGGGTTATGCTGCTTGCATCCTGAGTCAGATTGGGGTTGGACAACACACAGCCTTTATGGAGGATTACTTATTCGGGGGGATCTAACCAACTAGTTGTTAAGCCTACGAGGGCCCTTATAACTAATTATGTTACCTTCAAACCTTAGTGGGGAGTCTCAGGTCCCTCTTGGACGAGACATACCTTCTTTAGTGAGGGAGGCCACTCAGCCTCTTTAGCCTGTTTGCATGCATATTGGTCGTTTGACTTTTTGATATGCTCTTTGACTACTAGTTGGCCTTAGGATATTTTTTTATTCATTAGAGAGTCATAAGTTGTCATGGAGTCAGACCATCTTCCTCGCAGGTCTCATCGGTTGTTACAGTTACCACCGGTTTTTGAGTTCTTTCCTTCTAAAAGGCGTAGATTTATCAGGAGTGGTACACACACTTCCACTTTTCAGACTTGTGGTTCCACAAGGATGAGTACCGAGTCTATCCTTCAGAACACTAGGAGTTATTTGACTCCCATACCCACTATAATTAATGGCACCCCTTCGACACTTGCAGCCACTACAGTTGCAGTGTCAGAAGCTTATACTAGTATTATGGTTCGGCCTGTAGTAAATGCTTCATCTCTTGCATCAAACCCTTTTGGGGGTTTCGGTCACTCGCCGAGTTACAATGTTCAGACCATCCCTATGGCTTCTAGTCCATTTTATTATGGTATGCCTAACTTCACTTCACAGTTTTCGACTTCCATCCCAGTTGTTGGCCCTAACTCTAGCTTTGGACTTGGGGGCACTACACCTCCTTACACTCCTTTCCCATTTGGTGGTTCTCATATTCCCCAAGCGAATCCTAATATGGGAAGTATCCCTATTCTTAACCCTAGGTCTAATCCTTCTACAGCTTGATGGAACAACCCAACCAGTGGACAAGTTCCACCCTATATCCCTATTCCCTTAGTGTCGATACTGACCAATACTTTTGGCATGATGAATCCACTTCAATCCATTGGATTCCCCCCTGGAGGAGGTTAGTCCTACACATTGGACACTCCCCAACTTGGATCCAATCCAGCTGGGGGCAATTTTCATAACCCTTATCAGAACATTTCTGCTAGAATGATGCCCAATCCATCTTTTATGAATCATCCTAGAGGAGGGTCTTTTAATTCTGAACAAGGTTTTGGTCCTTACCAGAATCCTGGATGGAATGCAGTTCTTAACACACAAATTTTCATGGGAGGATGGGGTCAGGTATCGCAACCCCGTATTCCCTTTCTAGCCACACTTAATCTTCTAGATTTGTGTAAACTAATGAATGACCCGATGAGTCATGATCCCACATGGCCCCCTGTCCCTAGCAAACTTTCGTCGGACATTCCAAAGTTTGAAGGTAAGAATTGTGAGGACCCTGGTGATCATGTCACTACTTTTCACCTTTGGTGCTCATCGAATTATCTGAATCATGATTTTATTAGATTATGATTGTTTCAGTTCACTCTCATTGGAATCGTGTCGCAATGGTACATTGAGATACCGAGGGGGACATATCGTCATTTTCATCAGTTGGTGCTAGCCTTTATCAACTACTTTCAACTACCAATTCGTTATGATGTTGGCCTTGAAATTTTGTCGACTTTATGGTAGGGTACCGACACTCACATCTCGGTCCACATCCAGTAATGGCGTAGGAAAAGGTGGTTGGTTAAGACTCCTATACCCCCATCTTTTCTTCTATAATGGTTCCTAAATATTTGCATGCTCCTATTTCAAAGGACATTGCTACTTCCGGGTCTTCAGCGAGGAAGAAGCTATCTTTAGAGCCCAACAACTCGATTTGATATATGCTTAGTCTGGAATGTTATACCACCTTCTTCCAGATGCACCGTGTCCAAATCACGATCCTAGACAAAATCTCAAACCTCATGTCGATGGCATTGTAGGGTCCACCAATGTAAAATCCACAGAATCGACAATGAAGTTTGTTGGAGGGCCAACTTCGTCTGGATCTTCCAAACCCACCCAATTAGTGGATGTACATTTTGTGCAATCATCAAAGAACCCAAATGGTGACCAACTACCATATGGGAATAAAATGAAAGGTCGAAATAATCATAAGGGTGGGAAGAATAATAATAAACCCAAGGACAAATATAATAATGGGAAACATAATGATAATGCTGGAGAGGGAAAGAAAGAGAAACATAAGGTGAATTTTCCTTGTAAACTTTGTACCAATGACCACCTTACACACTTATGCCCGAAACTTGAGAAGGTTGTGAGGCTTTTAAATCTACCATACATGGTGTTGACGAACCCATTCCCACACAATCATCACTTAGCCTTGATCTCTTCGAACCCTGGAAATGCATCTGGTGGAAGTCAAAACCCACTGTCGCAAGATGGTGATAGTGTTTGCATCAATATGGTTGACGCGAGAATTGATATAGCCACCGGCTCTCGAGATTATAGCTCTTCAAAAGCTAGTACCAGCCTAGAATCTCCTCCTCCCCCCCCCAGAGACAAACTTACATATCGAGAAACTAGAGCCACCGCCTCATATTTCGAAAGGAGTACTCAAGCACTCTACCCACAACCCTAACACTAGAGATGCCCAAAACTACTCTATTGTTGAGGATCTGGGCCAAAACCCTTGTGCAATATTGGCTTTGGAGGTACTCCAGGTGTGTCCATCATGGAGGAATTCCTTACTCTATGCCTTAGCAGCTCTAGAACCTTGTGGCTTGAAATTTATCAAGTTTGATGTCACGGATGTGAAGCCTCGCTTACCCTACCATGTGGCTTTCCAAATCCACGTGGAGTATTCTAAGTATACTATCAAACGAGCGGTCATTGATGATGTCCCTGGTCTATTGAAAAGTCATTGGTTCTCCAACCCTTTCCAAGTCATCGAACATGTTGACTGCATTTGACGGTCATTCCTTCCACCCTCATGGTATTCTTCCCGCCTTTTTGGTCCAGTTAGGTGGGAAGACGGTAGAGGTGGAAGTAGAGGTAGTTGATGCACCTCTCGATTATAACTTGTTACTCGGTTGCAATTGGACCTATGCTATGGTCATTGTCGTATCGTCTATTTTCTGCACACTTTGTTTTCCTCATCAGGGAGAGATAGTGACAGTTGACCAATTATCCTTTGTGTACTCTAGTCTGAACACATCTGTTAGACCGTCGATCATAGTGATCGACAATTATCAGTCGGCAACTGAGAATATTGGTGTCGGAATGTATTCTTCCCTCATGGGTACTTTCGACTTATCAACATCGACTCACCACGTTTACGCCATGTCTAGTAGGCCTACTTCAGTAGGGAGGTCCATTCCTTTCTACACTTCCTATCTTAGTGATCCATGAACCCTACCTTTTCTGACTTTGTCGAGTGAAGGTCAGTCGCATGCTGGCATGGCTATGCCACTATCAGCAACAGATATTACATATCAAGACATTCTTGACTCCTCCTTCAATCTCGATCATGTTACCTTGCAGACAAATGACGAGGATCCCATTCTTAGGCCTGTATGGGCCACCTCGTTATATTGTTCACATGATTTCTTAGATGAGACTTTGCCTTCAGACGAAGCCATCCTTGAAGGCCTTCAGACGAATCCATCCTTGAAGCCATGAATGTTTCTGAGAGACCTTGGGATTATATGCATCATCAATCTTATTTTCTCCCAAGTCTTGAAAGAATCAATAAAAATGATTTTCGGTCTAACTTGAGTGAGATAGTCAGTCACGTCGTTGTTCCACTTGATACGCACAGAATTTATGATGAAGGAAATATGGTGAGTATTTCTCCTACCGTCCTGATCGATATCTCTTATACCCCTAGAAAGATTGAGAACGTAAATATAGGTGTGTATTGTTCACCAAAAGTGATTATGATCTACACCAACCTATTCAAAGAATTTTGAGATGTATTTGCTTGGTCATATGAAGAGATGCCAGGGATCGACCCTCATATTGTTGAACATGAGATTAGGACTTATCTAGATGCTAAACGTGTTCGACAACATCTTAGAGTTGTTAATCCTAGGAAGGCCCCCGCTATTAAGGCAAAGGTGGAAAAGCTACTTAATGTTGGCTTCATCTACCCGATTCCCTTAACCAAATGGGTATCCAACCCCGTTCCTGTGAATACAAATCAAGGAACCATCTATGTGTGTATGGACTTTTGCGACCTAAACAAGGCTTGTCCTAAAGATAACTTCCCCACACCTTTCATTGATTAGATTCTCGATGAGTGTGCAGGAAGAGAAATATTTTCCTTTATGGATGGATTTTTCAGGATATAACCAAATCCAGATAAAACTTGAGGACCAACACAAGACAAAATTTATATGTCCTTGGGGTACTTTTTCATACCGGAAAATGCCTTTCATCCTAAAAAATGTTGGAGAGACCTTCCAACGTGTCGTGACTTTCACTTTTCACGATCTCAAGCACATAGTTGAAGCTTACCTAGATGATCTTGATGCTCACTCTCACAAGAAAGTGGATCATGTTACACACCTTCTACTTGTTTTTGAAAGATGTCATTCATATAGAATCTAGTTATCCTCACAAATGCATCTTTTGCGTTAAGTCTCTTTGTCTCTTAGGAATCTTAGTTTCCAAGACCGAAATCATGGTAGATCCTCATAAGGTTGAGGTAATACCTCAATTGCCTCCCCCACGATTAGACAACTTCAAGTTTTATAGGGGAAAGCTAACTTTTTGCGTTGGTTTATAGTGAATTATGACAATATCACTAAGGGTTTCATGTGCCTATTGAAGAAATACATTTCTTTTATCTGAGATGAGTGAGCCCAGGAGTCTTTCGATGCTTTAAAGAAAGCCTTGTTGAAATATCCTAATTACAGTAGTAATTACTTGTTGTATATTTCCACATCTGAAGAAACGATTGGTATGGTTCTAGTTCAGGAAGATGATGAACTCCATGAGAACGTCATCTACTATCTTAGTCAAAATTTATTTGGTCCTAAGCTTAATTACTCTCACGTTGAAATTCTAGCTTTGGCTACCGTTCACGTAGTCCAACGTTTACAACACTATATATTTCTTTCCAAGACTACTGTGGTTGACGATGTCAATCTATTTCAATACATCCTCACTAGGCGTATCATAGGCGGGAAATATAATAAATGGATTGTCATATTACAAGAATTTGATCTCGACTTTGCTTCGGCCAAGTTCAAAAAATCACTAGTTTTTACATATTTAATATCCGATTTCCCACGATTAGATGAGGATGTTATCCATGTCGATTCATTTGTAGATGAACACATTTTCCTTGTCTCATCATCCAACCCCTGGTATGGAGACATTGTTTTATATCTTCAAACCTTGAAGTTTGCTCAGCATCTCTCGCGAGATGATCGATGGCATGTTAGATACCAAGCCAAAAAGTATACCATCATCGGTGACACTTTATATCATCGAGGAATAGATAGTATATTACGTTGGTTATTAGCTCACGAAGAAGTCGAGTTAGTCCTAAATGATTGCCACAAAGGGGCTTGTGGTGGCCACCTATTCGGGCTTGCGACAACCCAAAAACTCCTGTGAGACGGTTATTCCTGGCCCACTATATTTAAAGATTGAATTGAAGCAGTTAAGAAGTGTCAGCCCTGCTAGGTGTTCACTCAAAAAATATGCTCACACCTAGCCCCTCTTCACCCAGTTATTACCGTCGGTCCCTTCACCAAGTGGGGGGTGGATTTCGTTGATTGCAACCCAACTTTGGCTAGGGGGCACCAACACATTATCATAGTTGTTGACTACTTTACCAAGTGGGACGAAGCCATGCCTACCATAAAATATGTTGGGAGGACTGCAACCTTCTTTTTGTTCAACCAAATTATCACCCGGTTTGATATCCTGAGTGAGATTATCACTAATCATGGCAGTCACTTTCAGAATGAAATGATGGTAAAACTAGCATCCAAGTTGGGGTTTATACATGGTCACTCATCTCCTTATTACCCCCAGGAAAATGGGCAAGTAGAGGCTGTCAAAAAGTCTCTCAATACCATCTTGAAAAAAATGTCAACCGGAGTAATTATGATTGGCATATCATGCCATATCCTGCACTTTCGGCATACCGAACCTTGGTCAAGACTGCCACCGGTTTTTCCCCTTTTAAATTAGTACACGGTGTGGAATCGATACTTCATGTTGAATGCGAAATCCCTTCTCTCAAGTTCGAAGTTGAGATCCTACCTGACACTTCAGACTTAGAGCGTCGCCTTGTACACCTAGAGAGTCTTGACGAGCAATGTCGGGATGCCTTTACGGCTATCGAGGGAAACAAGAAACATGTCAAGGTTCAGTACCACAAGTATTTATGTCCCCAGTTCTACGTCGAGGGTGACTTGGTCCTCTTGTATGACCAAGCCAAAGAACCTCTAGGGGCAGGCAAGTTTAAACTCATGTGGCATGGTCCTTATATCGTGCGACATGTTCTAGAAAAAGGAGCCTACGATTTGGAAGATTATGAAGGGAATAAACTGGCTGAGCCCAGAAATGGGATCTACTTGAAAAGGTATTACGCTTGAGCCTTAGGCTTGGGTGAAACCATTTGTATACTAATGTAAATTTGGTGTATATACATATTTTTCCCCTTTCATTTTTGTCTTTGGATTGCTTATCGAGTTTTTCCTTTTGGTTGGAAGATGTCAATGGAGTCTTTGGTCTACCTATGATTCGTAGATGGATCTAGTCGTCATACATGGAACTTGGCTTCTGTCGCTTGGGTGATTTACTCGCCCGAGGGTCTACTAGTGTCTTCAAGTGGCATATGCCTAGGGTCATCCATGAATAATGTGGTCGAATATAGCACCATCATAGAACTTTTGCGCGATGTCATCTCACATGGTATTCACTCTCTAGAGGTTCATCTAGATTCTCAGTTAGTATTATATCAGTTGAATGAACGTTATCGTGTGCGTGATTCTACGTTACTCCATTGATTCCTACGGGTACATATTTTAGAACGCCAATTTGACATTATTACATATTTTCACATCCCTAGAAGTTCTAATAATGTATCTGATGCCTACGTTAATTATGTTTTAGATTGTAATTCGTCACATTAATAAAGCAAAGAAAACCATTAAATAAATGTACACATTATAAGATATGAGTAAATTCGAAGATCCCTCTTTATGTATTTCAAAAAATATGGTGTTTATATTACAAAATTGGGGCTAAAACCCTCAAAATACATATACAGTCGATATACATATCCCATGACATCTACGCCTATGGTGTCGGATGTGTATCATGATAGCAAACAACAACATTTGCGAGATGCAGGAAGAGTCATACCCATGCTCTAGGTACACCAACAACCTGTCCCTACATGGCTTCAGGTAGATCCTCTACATGAACCATAGGAATCCTCTGTGTCAAACGAGACAGGTTTCCCTGCATGTTCTGTAGGACTCTCTCGGCTTCTCCTCCCACTACCTCATCTCCCTGGTGCCAACGTCTATGTTGTATGAATCCCTCTAGCTGTTGCGGACCCACATCTGCAATCACGCAAGTATCTAGTTAATATTCAAACACCATCCTAAAACTATTTTTGTTTCCTTAAATAAAAAAATACAAAAAAATGAAATATGTAATTTTTTTTACCTATGGCATTGTAGGCATCTCCTGGTGGAAGTGGCATATCTGGGTTCCCTCTGAAATCGATCCATGCATAGGGATAGTTGTCCAAAGCAATGATTTGTCTCTGCCACTAGAAGAAAAAATCATCATTGTAGGGTGTCACCACTCTACCTCCCCCCTTCCGTCTCATGACCTTGATCCACCGCACCATGGTTGGATCACATGGTCCTCTAGGAAGGATCTCCACTCTGGGTTCCAAACCTAGAACCTACTCGAAAACGAAGCTGCAAAGGATAGAGGCAAACCCGAAGTTTCACTTACCCCCCTGCTTGCACTCTGTCAACTGACCTTTCATATTGGTCAGCAATGAGGTACACCAATCATAGAGAGTGGGTCTTGCACACTCCAACGCGTAAAACATAAGTGGCCTCGATGATTGATGAAACGAGGCTGAACCTATAATCTTGGTAAGCACCAGCACAATGATCTTTAGGCTGAGGTTACTTATAGCCCGGATGGGGACTTGACTTCCCACCATGGGAGTCCCTACAACACAATGGGATTTGATATACTCCTCGATCTTCATCCCACTCCCCACTCCACATGACTTGAGGTTCACAAACTCTCCTCGACATGAAAGACTAGTTAAGAAGTATATGTCCTCTACTTCGATCCTTAATGGTTGTCCATCAAGGATAAATCTCTCGCTATCAAGATCCTAATAGCCCACCAGCATCTCCAATAACCTCACTTGGTCCCTCATTCCCTTGAGAGCCCAAAACTTGTATAAACCACATCTTTTTAGAGCTTCTTGAGCCATTGGATCCCAATCCACTGCTGCATCTACCTCCTCATGCTCACACTCTCTCCATCACCATCCTTCAAAAAACAAATAATTTTTTAGTTAGAAACCCCTCTTTTTCACCTTTTACGTACATATACGCGACTTTAATTGCTCACATTCGTAGGTAGGGATTGATATACACTCCATGTGGTTCACACATGGGCATATATCTAGTCGTATATGTGACCTATTCAAAGAAACCTGCGTATACCGAAAACCCCAAGTTGCGCCCTCAAAAACTAACAAAATAGAACCTAATTCAAAAATGTAAACCACTGAATTTGAAGAGGATGGGATGAAGAGTTACCTGATCTAGACGGTTCGTGATTCCATTGCCTATTGTTCCCACAATCATCATTTGAATCTTGGAGGTATTTTTAGTCCAAATTGCATTGTTTGGGAAAAAATCAAAATGATACAGTAATTTGTGATTTTATTACTATATATAAGCTATTTTTACCCACTTGATATAGTTTCATGCTATTGTTCCACCTAATAGACTAATTCAAGAGTGGTTCTAAGTTGGTTTCACAGTTTTGACTCAGTTTTCTTACAGATTTCAACATCATAGTTGGTCATTCGTCTCCTTGGGTAGGTATATTCATAACCTAGAATATAGGATAGGTATCAACTCCATCATGCATTTTACATTATCCTTCGAATACCACTTTTTACACCTTAGGGACGAACCCATTTATTGTGACACATAACCCCCCATCTGTTATTAATAGCGTCGTTAATAAATGGTAGAGACTTACCAAAAATGGGTACCCTAGTTAGAGCCTCTTTGTCATTTGGTGCCCATGCTAAGTTTTTCCTTAGGACCGGGAGTCCATTATAATTCAATACATGACTGTATGATGAGCCTCATTTCTCATTCATGCACATGCGGCCTTATTACCCATGGACTCCCAAAAACAAGTCTCAGTTAAGCTCTTTTCCGACTCGTCTAAAAATTGAAAAGATCGTCGAGTGATTTGTCCTTTTCACACTCGTTAAAGTTGGATTTGAAAGGTCATGAGTCTTAGTTAATCTCTTTTCCGACTTGTTACCAAAAATTGAAAAGATTTCCAAGTGAACTTGTCTTTTTCACACTCATAAATTGGATTTGAAAAGATGTCTATTTGGCACAAGTTTACCCCTTTTTCACACCAAGTAGACTAAAAGATATAAAAAGGGACATTTTTTGGTGTTAAGTTGTGATTGCATCTCATGCCCTCACTTGCAGTATTGAGCCTTTAGCTGGTTCTCGCTTTGCGTTATAAGCCATAGCCTAAGCAGTTTCCATCCTCAACAAAGCAGAGCCTTGTTTATATCCTTCACAATTTGACACCCTATACCCTGAAGGGAACATCACCCCAAGTGTCCATCTCTCGCATGCATTCCCTTGCATTAAGCATCGGCACGTTCCACTGCTAGAACTAGATTTTCTTACTTGGGACACTCATTCCCTTCTATGTATCATATAATTCATTTGTTATGAAAAAACAAAAAAATACGGGCGAGAAGGGAGTACTATATTGTAATTGGTAGCAGTGGTGTCGCCTTTGAAAAGAGCACAAATTTATTGAGTCCTTGTGTCATCATAATTTTGGGTTTATCATGGCCTTAGGAAGCTGATCTCGCTACAGAATTTTCTCTGTCGATTGGTTACTCTTCCAGTCCCTACAAAGAACATTATGGATGCCTCCTGCATCTAATTGTCACATCATTGAGTCCATGATGTCAAAGTCCACCATGTGTCTCATGCTCTTGTTCAAAGGAAGTCTATCAACCTATGTCAGCCACTCCTCAAAAATCTTGACTTCAGATGTCAGCCATACCCTCAGTTTTATCTAAGAATCACATGATAATTTGGTTTTATCATGCACCTTGGCCCTACTTTCATCATCGGTAGGTCACCTTGAACCCAACAATCGACACTTCATCATTGGTCATTGACTAGGTGGTTTCCCTTGTGTTCGACGACAAGACATCTATTCACACTTTGGGATTCATGCAGTGCCTCGGATGCCATTATCCTTATTGGTGGTTTCCTCGCCTTTGTCAGCAGTTTTTCATCATTGGATGCTATTCAGAGGGTCTTTTCATGTACTGCTTGCATTTGGCACACGCAGAAGATGGACAGGGTCGTTGGTTTGTGAACAATGTTCTTTGTCCAATCTCCACCAAATCATGAAGCTCTTGCTTTGTTCCTCATGTTGACTGATGAGAGATGCCTCAATTCTCTCCTTTCAGCGGGTCTCTTTCCATCGAATTCAGCTCATTTATTTTAGATATGGGACCTAGAGTTTTATGAGTACCTTGAGGCCTGCAGTCATTAGTGGCAGGCTCTCTATCCATTGACATATGAGAATACATCAATGTATCCTGATCAATGCATTTCTCAAGAGTTCGACACCAACTCCTTTATTCACACTTGTAGAAATGTACTTAGTGCCTTGATACCTACTTTCATTATTGGTAGGTTGTCTCATGTTTGTTAACGGTATACCTCAATGACCAGTAATCAAACAATGTCTCATCATGTTCAACCTCAAATCATTTATTCATATGATGTATAATTGCACTCTTGGAGGATAATGTAGAAGACTCAAAGACATCACTATGTGGCCGCAGCTTTCCTAAGCTATTGCTTCCCCTTCATTCGACCAGTACCTATTTGACTTCAGTGATCATGGGAGATCAGATTGTACTCTATGGTATATAGATATCTTCAAATTGATTTTGAGACTGGTTTCACTAGGCCTTGTTCGTGACTATGACATATTTTGGCATGTAACTGCAATTGTATTTTCCTGTTCATGGCCACGGACACTTTTTTGGTATATTTTCCACATGGATATGCATTGTATTCTTGGCAGCCTTGTATGCAAAGTCATTACATAATGTAATGAGTAATTGAGTTCATTCAGTTGGTTCTCTACCATTCCACTTCTGGGTTATTTATAATGTATTTCGGCCATCGCAAATACTCCTTTGATCTCACAAATTAGGGGGCATATGTTATAGAAATATTTGTCTCACCATTTTTATCTTGCACAGAGGGTGTTTTTCCATTTTCCTATGCAGACTTATCATCCCCTTTTGAGGAATCCAGAGCTAAAAATATACATTTTTCCACATATACGCTCCTTATCTGCTATGCAATATGCGTATATGCTTGTTAATCCACTACAGCCCACGTACATCACGATTTGTGCCAGAAAATACAAAATACAGGAGATCTTTGATCCCTGGCCTTCCATATACTGGAAACGTTCCGACTCGACCCTTTAGTTTCATCCTAAAGGCTATAAGATCACAATTTCGACCTATGGAAAAAAAAGGAGAAAGAATTCAACTTTGAGAGAAAAGTTACTCTGGAGAAATTACTTCATATTGAGTATGCATCCCTCTGTCCCTCAAGTCTAAACACAGTGTTCAACCCCCAAGCTCTTTCCCTATTGTTGAGAGGACCTCATTGCCTCTTTCCTATGATCTTGTCTTTGGTAGAGGATTGAAGTGGTGGAGAACCAGTTGGAAGGAACTTGGTTTCTTGGTTTCAAACCATGTCGACACGGAAGTTTGTATCGTTGTCAGTTCTGCTGATCAATTATTAATAGAAATACTCCTTTCTCGTCCTATTGATATCTTTCAAATATATGATTACTATCCATGGGATTGTTTGTAATGTTTATTAATGGATTATTCTATCTAATGTGATAACCCCTTTTATATTATCACTGTATACTTTCTCTGTTTATTCGTTGAAAACTTCTTGCAGGTATAAAGCTTTGGGTCAAAGTGCTCAATGGTGGAACATCATCAAATGTTGGATCGAGGTAGGCCTCTTTCTTATATTTCACATTAGTTTATATAGCATATGTTCGAGTTGAGTTGATTTCTATAGTCATACCTGTCTGTTGTGGTTTACCCTTGGCCATAGAGAGTTTTTCCGTTGTAACATTGAGTCACAGGATTTCTTGTTGTCCTCTAACAGTCTTTTGATGATCTTTATTAGGATTTTGTTAGAGGACTCTTCTAGTCCATTTCCTTGGGGATAGTAGGGGGTAGATTGAATCAATGCAATTCTGAACTGCTCGCAAAACTTGATCAATGGTTCGCCTTGAAGGATTCATAATTATTAGTGACAATTTTGGTTGGACAACCAAAACTTGCCATAATATCTTCAAGAAAACCAATGATTACTTTGTGAGAAGTGCTCCTTGTGGGGATAGATTCTATCCACTTGGTGAAATAATCTGTTGTAGTTAAAATCCATTTGTGTTGACCACTTGAAGTAGGATGAATTTCCCCAATAAATTCTAGGCCCCACTGCTGAAAGCGTCTTGAAGCTAGTACCGGCTTCAATGGAAGAGTCTTGAGTTGTTTCTTCCCAGAGAATTTATGACATTTGATACAAGCCCTGATTTTCTCAAAGACGTCAGTGAATAGAGTAGGCTAGTAATACCCAGCTCTGTGAATTTTTTAGGCAGTGGTTTTCCAGAAGTGGTGTCCCCTACATAGGCCGCTAGGGAAATCCAACATGATCTTTTGGGCCTCTGGTGGGTCTAAACATCTCATAAGCACTCCCAGAGGGTCTTTCCAATACAAAACCTGCTCAATAAGGCAATATTTAATTGCTTTGAGATTAAGAGCTCTTGCCTTGATTTTTCCCATACCGTCAGGAGGCCTTAAATCTCACAAAAAATATATAATATCTTTATACCAGGCACATACTACCAACGAAGGGTTGTCCTGAGGGTTTTTATCAGATAAATCATCGCGTTGATCTCTTGAGCAAGCATTGATGAAGTTAACCCCCAAATATTTATAATTAGATTCAGCCAACAAGTTGGCTAAACCTTGACCTTTAACTAGTTTGGTGGGTTTTATTTCCAGATCAAATTCAAGGATTTTGGAAATCCACTTGATCCTTCATCCATATATGTTAGGCTGGATGAGAATGTCCTTCACAGAAGCTGAAGGGACATATGAAATGACCCTTGAATGAAGAACATAAACTCTTAAATCTTTGAGAGCCCTTACCAAGGCATAGGTCTGTTTCTCCATGATGTCATATTTCACCTCTACATCTCTTAGTGCTCTGCTAAAAAATGAAATAGGTTGCTCCAACCCTTCATCATTTTTTTGCAATAAAACAGCTGCTACTGTATCAAAAGAAGCAAAATAAAAAATCAGAAAATATTTGGAGTAATCAGGATTGATCAGCACAGGTGCCTCAATCAATGATTTTTTTTATTTGGTTGAAAGATTCTCTGGGCTTAGCAGTCCATTTTACTTCATTCCCTTTCCTAAGTATGGCAGTGACATGTTTCACCAATTCAACAAAATTTGAAACAAACCTTCTCAAAAAATTATTTTTTCCCAGGAAAGATTGAACCTCCTTCTTGGACCTGGGAAGTGACAAGGATTGAATAGCTTCCACTCTGCTTGGATCGATCCTAACCCCCTCGTCTGATACAATATGTCCAAACAATTTTCCTTCCTTCATAGAAAATAAAGACTTCTTGGGGTTTAGGGAGAGACCAAACCTTTTGTATTTCGAGAAGACCTTTCTCAGATGTTGACAATGTTCTTTATCATATTTGGAGAAGATCGTTATGTCATCCAGACAGATGACCACAAATTTATCTCTTTCTCCAATGAATGTGATGTCCATGGCTCGTTGGAAGGTAGCTCCTTTGTTCATCAATCCAAAGGGAATTTTGGTATACATGAATGTGCCCCAAGGAGTGGTGAATGTTGTCTTTTCTCTATCTTCAGGCAGGATAGAGATCTATTTATAGCCAGAAAATCCATCAATCATGGAAATTCTAGATGCACCTATCACCCTTTGCAATATGTGTTCCATATTTGGCAAAGGGTAATTGTCCTTCTTAGAGCTTCTATTCAGATTTTTGAATTCAACACACAGTATGATTTCTCCATTTTTCTTTCTCACTGGGACCAAGTTGGCTACCCATTCAGAATATCTCAAAGGGACAATGATTTGGGCGTCCAACATCTTCTTTACCTCCCTTTCCATAATAGGCAGCAACATAGGATTTATTTGTCTTAATTTCTACCTAAATGTTTGGCCTCCTCTCTCAATGGGATCTTATGCTCAATGATGGTTGTGTCATATGTTCTAAGGTATTCAAAGGTCCAAGAAAACACATCAATGAATTCCTTTAATAACTCAGCATACTCGGCCCTCTGCTCCCTTAACAGGATACTTGAAAGCTTGACTAATTTTGGATCCTCCTTTGTGCCAATATTGCACTCATCCACATCAACATCCTCAATTGGGACTTTAAACTTTATTGCCACATCGTTCCCATCGAACAATCATTCCAAAGGAACTAGTCCCTTTGGAATGTGGTTGCTAGGCAGCTGATCAATATGGTGATTAGCAATTTTATTAAAAAATACTTTAGGGGGAGGGTCACCTTCGGAATCATGACCCTGATTAATGTGTAATGCAGAGAAATCATCAACCAACTCAAGAAATATTATGATTTCAATATCATCCTCGAACACCTTCCAATGTTTGATAGTATCAGGTACAAAGGGCCTATATCTAATCTCAACATCATACCTAAGCTTAGGTGGCAGTGGGACCCTGAATTGGCTCATTGAGACATCCAGAGAATCAGCCATGACATTCTCTTCTCTTGGAATAAATGAAATGTTGAAAGCCTAGAAAAAACTGTCAATTAAGTCCCATACCTCATTTCTACAACTTCTGAGATGAGGGTTTTTGGCCTGATAAATATTTCTGATCTGTTGGACAATCAACTCAACATCTCCAAACACTGCTATCTCTTCAATTCCCATATCCTTTGCAACCCTCAAACCCAAAACAAGAGACTCATACTCTGCCACATTGTTGGTAGCTTCAAATTCTAGTTTATAGGACAAAGGTATGGCTTCTTGACAAGGTGACACAAAAACCACTCCAGCACCAACACCTTCCCTAGAAGAGGCTCTGTTGAAGAACATATTCCATGCAGAATTAGTTGGGGGAGGTATTTCACGACAATAAATGGGTTTCTTTGTGATTTCAAGTGGAGCTTCAGGAGTATCAATGAGTTGTAACAAACTAAATCCCAAATCAATGTCGAGTGCAAAGATTGGATGATTGGTGGGGGGTCTACTTAATCACTAATAATATAGGCCAACTGAGCTTCTCTGTATAGTCTCATTTTCTCCCCTCCGAAAATTGTAATGGTATCATATGTGGGGTCCATCTACAAGGTTCTCCCAATTATATTTGTCCAATATCTTGACAAGAGCATGCCAAACTTGGGGGGGACATCAGCCACCATGATATCCATGACCACGCTCTTCATGGGAAGCTGAAAAAAGGTCATGGAAAGATCTTTGATGACCCCAAGACATTGCACCCTCCTTGAATCAAAATAATACAAATCATGATAAGACTTTGTGATTTCTAACCTGAGTTCTTCCATGACAGTTTTGGGCATAATATTATGAGATTCCCCTGAATCCATCAAACAGTTATGTAGCACCTTATCATGTATGTTCAGTGATGTATAGAATGGAGGGGATGAATCATCTCTATCTTCTACCATAGGACCTATGATGACTGTTGGAATTTCATCTTGAAGATTTACTGAGTCTATGGAATGGCAAGATGGCTCAGACTGCAACAACTTAGAAAGGGATTTTTTGAAATATTCATGCTTGACTAGCTCTAAAAGGGGCACAAGGATTCTGATCTTTTGAATTGTGTGCTCAAAGATGAAGGAGGAAAGGGGCTTTAGAACTTCTCTCACTTTTGGGATAGGGTCTTTGGGTATCGATGAGGGGTTCTAAGCTTTCTTTTCTTTATTTTTGTTTGTTGTATATTTAGCAGGCTTCTTTGCTCTAGAAGGTTGATCAGTGACGTCAGACTTCCCTTCTTTCTTATTAGACCTGAGATTGTATTTATTGGGACTACTATTGGCCTTCTCACCCTTACTTAGCTCATTTATTTTATTGTTCATGAGGGATTCCCCGTATGCAGATTGAATCAAATGGGGAAATGGGGAGGTGTCTCCAATACAATGGATTTCAGGATCAAGCTCTTCTTCCTCCCTCTCTTCATCAGCAACTAGGTTATTTTGGAGAGGTGTTTGTATTTTCTAATCATCCCTCTCTCTTTTTATGGGCTCGAGAGAGATTATTTGAGGGGTATTGTTTGGTATTCTGAAGCTAGCTCTGTTATCAACATTTTGGACATTCTTATAACCTTGCTTCCCTTCAAATTTCATCTTCTCCATTTCTGCAGACAGAGACTTCACCATCTTGGGAAATTCATCTACTTGAGGGTGAGATGCAGAAGAACCAGAGGTTGAGGCCTCAACTCTCCCGCTCCCTCTGTCATCTTTATTCCTAAGTTTCTCAATTGCCAATACATTGGATTCTACTTCTAGGGTTTCATCTTGCATATGAGCCAAGGAAGTAGCTCTTCTTTCTCTCAACAAGAGGTAGAAATCAGGGTCAAAATTGCTAGCATAAGTAATTTTGGCAGAGACTTCTTTAGGCTTTATCTCAACAGGTATCTGACTGTACATTTTATTGAATCTTTTGGAGAAGTTGGAGGTATATTCTCCCTCTTTTATCCCCAGGAAACTAAATTATGTGATATAATACATAAAGTCTCTTTTATCCCCACATTGCCTCAAGAAAACAAAATCTAGGTCCTCAATCCCAGTAATGGATCTAGGGGTCAACCCTCTAAACCATTTCTTAGCCTCACCATCAAGGCTCTGGACAAGGACTCTCATCCATACATCCTCGTTTTCAATATTAAGGTTGTATGCATAACTCTAGAAGGAAGCAAGGTGTTCTTTGGCAGTTATGTCCTCCTCTCCCATGAACTTGGGCATATACTTTAGGTAATCTCCAGCAGGGAGAGCATTCATTGGCTGAGGTAGGACTAGAGGGACATATCTTGCAGCCACTATGGCATCCATTCTATTCTTAGGAGGATTGGCACCTACCATAGGGATAATAGGTGGAGAAGAAATAGGAGGGGGAGGGGTTTGAACAAGGGAGACTGGAACTGAGCATCTGAGAGGAAAGGGAAATAGAAGAGGATTTGGAGAAAAGGCTACAGGGCTTGAAGGAAAAGAGGATTCCCCTTCTGCAAAATCAATAACTCTAACATGAGGAGGAGTAATAAAACCTAGAGTGGGAAAATATTCTGAGGTCTGGGGTCTAGACCAAGGTACAACTTCAGGGGATGGAGGAGTGACAAGGATTTCTCCCTCCAAACACAGACCCAGAGGGGAAAACTCAACAGGAAAACTCCCAAACTTTAAACTTCGTGAAACTACAACAGACAGTATAATAGAAGAAGGAGAAGCAGATATCGGAGTTTCTAAAGGAGGACAGTGAAAATCATCAAAAATATCTAGTTCAGCAGCAGAAGCACCTTCTCGAGGGGCATTTCCCTTTCTGACAATTTTCTCTAGGTGAACTTCAGGTGTTGCTAAAGGCAGTTGTGGAGTAGACCTCGTGTGTCAGCCTCTAGAAGCCACAACTGAAAAAATGGAGTCACCACAGTGGAGTTGCCAGGTGCACAATTGCAATATTTGATGTACTAAGTTTTGTTACACCTTCAGAACTAGCAAGCTTTGTCATTCAATCCCAGGGAAAATCTTCAATTTTGTCCTCGGCAACGGCACCAGAAATGTTAGCACCAAAATTCACCTCTGGAATGCGGCAGAGGTAAGCCTAGTACCCATCATTTTTATGTCATAGGTTGGTTATAAGAGGTTCAAATGGGTGTATTCTCAAGAAAATATCATCTTAACTCAGAAAAATGGACTGATATGCACAAGCAGGTGAGGTCTTGGTTTAATTTCGATCAGTAGGTTGTGGTAAGGGAGAGTAGGAGGAAGACTTTGGCGAGAAAATGTAGAGGTTTTCCGAAGACATCAGGTCTTCTGGCAGTTTAGTAGGAAAAACTTAGACACAAGATCTTCTTGAATTCAAGTCTCAAAGGAAATGAAAGAAAATATAACATCACTATAATCAAACTTTCATCATAATGCAGTCACAATAATTCAGGTGAATCAGTCAATCATGAACTCTTCCAGTATCGAGGGAAACAAGAGGGAGAAATAAAGATCACTGTCATTAAACAATAAATCTCATATTACAAAGCATAACTAGAGAACCAGAGTGTTCATTAAAACTTTACAAATTGGGAGATTTGCTCTACCATCGACAATTACCAAATATAAAAACTAAGTATATATACTCAAAGAAACTTGCTCCCTACAGAAGCGTGCTCTGGTCACTTTACTCAAGGCTTGGCATATGAATCTTCTTATGTCAGGCTGCACTTGCATTATTTTTTCAGACGCAAGATCAAATCGGTATCGGCTTCACGCGAAAATCCATGATAGGGAACTTTCGGCTGACAACCTGCCCTGCACAGCTAGATTTTCCATGCTTTTGATTTATGTGGTGAAATGAGGTTTCAACCACCTTCCCCATTTTCATTAACTAATTTCATAGGGATCAAGGTGATACCTAACACCCATGAATGTTACAGTCGAGCTCACGACTCCTTTGAGTCAATTCTGGCACCTCGAGGCCATGCAGATCCTTCTCGGTGACCGACTTGGGTACTTTGATCCTTTCAGAAGATCTTTTCCTCACCCCGCACGACCTTGGTACATGACCTCATTTTTATCCCATATGAAATTTTGGGATTTCTCATTTCAAGAGTTTTCACTTCCCTTGATTTCAAATATCCTGACGCTCGAAATCGCAAAAATGCCCATCTGGATCAACGGTAGGATTTTGTTTGAACCTAACGGCCATGATCATCTTCTCGAATGACCTCAATTTCCTATCTCTTATTTGTATGCCTACCTTCCTTTATGGCCTTGCTTTCATATGGACCTGGGCTGTGATCACGGGCCTAATTCCCAGGAATTTCAGGATTTCGCGTTGTGTTCCATGTTGAAAACCCCGAGTTGTGAAATCTCGATTGCTCGGATTGGGTGACATGCTTCCCTTTGCATCAGATGACCCAGATAATATCAACATTTTGGGACCTGTGATATCGACACTTCTCACTTCGGCCTTCCTGAAATGACTTTCTCCATGGTTCATATTTGGTGCCACGCGTCTTGTTGGAATGGATGACCTAGATTATTTAGTGACTTTGCGCTTCGCGAGTCATCGTGACTCTGCCTTTTGACTGCTCCATCCTGCAATTCAGAAAAATTTTGATTCTATGCCACATTTTCCTCCTAGTTCCAACGGCTAGGATTAGCCTCATGGTTTTAGACCTCTGGATGATGCTAAACTTCGAGCAACTCTCTAATCCTAATTGCCTGATGGTCACTAATCCGATCTACCCGATGGATCTCCACCGTTGAAAACTAATCTTCCTCTCTCACTTGAACCGAGACCACATCAGGCTGCTCTAAGTGGTGCGGTTGGTGTTCACGACTGCTTCCTGTGTAGATTACTTGATAGACTGGTTGAGGGCTCAGGAAAAAAAAAAGGATCAGCGACAGAGGCAAAGAGAGAGAAGTGATCGATTTTATGGATAAAAGAAAGGCTTATGGACAATACTTCTCAGGCAATCTGATAAGGAAAAATAGGTCTGTTAAACGGATGAAGGAAAACATAATAAAACTATAAGCCGAGAATAAAAACCTACAATCAGGTCTACAAAAGGATGAAGAATAGGCAAAATTGCATACCTAGGTGGAAACCACAACCCACAACACTTTGACAAGTTTATGTGCTAACAAGTGGCATCACCCATAGTTGTTGGGTATGTGTTATATTTTTTTCAATATTGGTCCCATGTGTTGTGCATTGATATGGGAGAAAAGGGGAATAGGGGGTGGAGCCCCTGAAAAATATTTTGGAAATTTTTTTTATCCATTTTTTGGTGGTTTTTCGACACAAGATTTTCACTGATGGTTTTATCATTTCGGTTAAGGAATTAGTGTTGTTGACTAATCTGGGTCAATGGATTATGGGTTTGGATGTCACAATATCCTATATATTCTATTGTAAACAATGAAGGATGAAAATGAATAAAATATTAGAGCTGTGTCTCTAAACAGGTTGTTGGTTTTCCTGGTTTGGGTTTCCTAGGTAAAATCTTTGTGTAATGTGTGTGTGTGTCATTGTATATTTTATTTTTTTATTAAGAATCTATTTGTAGTAATTTATTATACAAGGTTAAAATCTAAAATAATTTTATTCATTACCGCCTTTCCCAAAAAATCAATTTCTATATTCATGCAATCAATAATTTTTAAATCATGATTGTCAATGGTGGTTCTATGAAATGTGGGTTAGTTGTGAAAATGTGTGCCTACAAATTGTTCTATACCACCTAGAATCCCATATGTTTTCTTTCGACATGGGAGGTTGTGACATTGTGTTTGGTGTTGAATGGTTATGCACTATCATCCCTATTCACATGGATTTTAAGGGCCTCACCTTGCAATTCCAATAGGAGGGACAACAAGATAAGTTCCAAGACATCATGACAAGCTCACCTAAGATCAACAACTCCCACCAAATAGAAAATCTATTCAAAAAAGGTCGTTATGGAATTTTTTCCCAACTCCATTCTATTCAAGTTGTTGATACACCCTTTGTGCATACTAAACTCCAATATATACTCTCCTGACACCAAGATATTTTTAACACCCCCCATGGACTTGCCCCTTCCCAGGATGTCCATGATCATTCCATTCCTCTAGTCCCAGGAATTTTTCCTCCCAATGTTTTCCCTTGCCACCATCACTTTTCCCAGAATATTGAAATTGAGAAAATAGTTCAAGAATTGTTAGAAGTGGGTGTTATCCATTCAATCGCTAGGCCCTATTCTTCTCCAGTAGTCATGGTACTCAAGAAAGAAGGAACTTGGCACATGTGTCATGATTTTCGTGCACTCAACAAACTCACAATCAAAGAAAAATTTAACTTTCCTATCATCAATGACCTTTTGGATGAATTGAGTGGTGCTCAATACTTTACCAATCTTGATCTTGTTTTTAGCTACCACAAGATCTGTATGAAAGAGGAAGACATTCCCAAGACTACATTTAGAATTTATGAGGGTCACTATGATTTCTTGGTCATGCCCTTTGGTCTGTGTAATGCCCCCTCTACTTTTCAAAGTCTCATGAATCATGTCTTCCATCCTTGCCTCTACCATTTTGTCTTAGTTTTCTTTGATGATATTCTAATCTATAGTAAAACTTAGAAATCCCATCTCACCCATGTGGATCAAGTTTTCCATCTACTATATAAGCACAAACTTTTTCTCAAACAGTCTAAATGTTCTTTTGGAGCCTCTAAAGTTGAGTACCTGGGTCATATTTTCAAAAAAGGATGGTTTACAAGTGTATCCTAAGAAAATTGAACCTATGAAGGATTTACCTCGCCCTAAAACTCTTAAAATCTTGCATGGTTTCCTGGGTTTAACGAGCTATTATCACAAGTTTGTTCAAAATTATGGAAAAAATTGCATCTCCTCTCACTAATCTCCTTAAAAAGAATGCATTTGTTTTGACTCCCACAGCTGATCAATCCTTCCACACCTTGAAAGTGATTATTTGCATGACTCTTGTCCCAACACCTTGAAAGTGATTATTTTAAACAATGAAGATATATTATGAATAGAATATTAGAGGAGTGACTCTAAACAAGTTGTTGGTTTTTGTGGTTTGGGTTTCTAGGGTAAAAATCTATGTGTAATGTGTGTGTGTGTGTGTGTGTGCGTGTGTGTGTGTGTTCGATTGTATCTTTTCTATTTTTATTAAGAATCTATTTGCAGTAATTAATTGTACGAAGTTAAAATATACAATTATGAGATCATATATAAGAAGGGAAAATAAAATGGGGTTTTTGATGCTCTTTCAAGGAAATGTGAAGATGAGGGGTCCCTCATTTCTCTCTCTTGCATTATAGTATATTGTCTTCAAGAAGTTCACTGGGAATGGTTGCAAGACCCCAAAATTTCTAGCTTGATCTAACAATTGCAACATGATTCTCAAGCTTCTCAACGGTACTCTTGGCACAATGAAGAGATTCACTATAAAGATCACTTGTATTTAAGCAAGCATTTGAACCTTAAATTCACTATGTTCTATGAGCTTCATGCTTCCCCCACAACCAAGAATTCAGGTTTTACCAAAACTTATGAATGGGTCAAATGTTCTTTTTTTTTGGAAAGGTATGCAATAGGACATCCACACCTTTGTGGATGAATGTGATACATGTCAATGCAATAAGGGAAAAACCATCAAATATCTAGGAAAAATACAACTTCTCTTGATTCCACCTACTATTTCGATGGATATTTCTATGTACTTCATTGTGGTACTACCTAAATCGAGAAATAAGTCATTCATAATGGTTGCAGTAGAACGTCTTTCCAATTAGGCTCATTTATGTGCTCTTCAACACCTATTCACAACATCCACAGTGGCTCAATTTTTTATGGATAATATCTTCAAACTCGATGGAATGCCTCATTCTATTGTCTTCGACCATGATCCAACTTTTACCATCAAATTTTAGCAAGAATTGATCGGGCTCCAAGGAACCCAATTGCATCTTAGCACTGCCTATAATCCCCATACTTATGGACAAACTGAAGTTTCCAACAAATGTTTGGAAACATATATTTGTGATGTTTTGCATTTGACCAATAGACTCAGTGGGATTAGTGGTTACCCCTAGTTCAATGGTGGTACAACACCTCCTATTGTACTGCCACTTGTATGACTCCCTTTGAAGTGGTCTACGGGGAAAATACATCGTCTATTCTCTCATACATGTCAAGTGTCTCCAAGGTTCAGGAGGTTGAAAACACTATTATAGTTTGCGTCACCATTCTCTGTACCCTCAAAGAAAATTTGGTCATGGCTCAGAATCACATGAAGAAACAAGCAAATCAAAGTCATTCAAAATGTCAATTTGTTGAAGGGGACTAATTTTTTCTTCGAATACAACCTTATAAGCAAAATACGCCCAAATCTTAACACTGTCATAAATTCACCCCCAAGTTCTATGGTCCATATTCAATTCTTAAGTGAGTTGGGTCCATGGCCTTCCAGTTAGCTTTTCCCAGCCACTCTAAGCTCTATCATCTTTTCCATATCTCATGCTTAAATAAATTTATTGGAACTAAGTTCCAGACTCAAACCAATATCCCTTAGTTGAATGAAGAAGGCTCCATTTGGCTGCAGCCACAAGTAGTCTTGGACCAGCATGAGCATCGTCTCCATTAGTGCACCATTAAGGAAGTTTTAGTTCAATGGAGGGATACAACACCAGAAGATTCCACATGGGAGTTAGCTACCATTTTGCAACAATTTCTCCACCTCAAGCCTTGAGGAAAAGGTTGTTTNNNNGGAATGTTAGGGACCTAACCTCCCTAACCCCTAGGTAGAATAATATGTTTGCTATGTAATAAAGATTGACGTTAATAAATAAGGCCTATATAATAATGTGAACAAGTCTAATGTAAGAATACTTAATAGAAGCTTCTGCTTCTAGAAAGATCTTCCTCTAGAAGTTCTTTAGAAGATAGAATTAGTATAGACAAGAGCAGAAGGAATTGGAAATTCTTGTATTGAGAATTATTGTAATTGAGATTTTCTCTGTTGGAGGTTGCCCCCTCGAAGAGAAAAGTGAACTTGGCTTTCTATCAATAAAGTTATCATTGTTGGTGTTATTATTCTCTCTATTTTTCTATTTTGTTGGTAATTGTCATAATATTTATGTTTCTACTTTATATAATACATCTGGTACCTTACACATTACCATGGATTTCCTAGAATTATACATAAGTTTCAAAAAGGATGACCATTTCTATACTCTCAAAGTGTTCTCTCTATATATTGTCAATTTTCACCATATGGAAAATCTCTTGTCCAGGAATTATTGCACAATTCCATGTCATCCAAGTTTTGGAGAATGTTTCCCAATCAATTCATCCTAGCTTGTAGTTAGTTTTGGAGAAACACCATCAGGTCCTCAAAATACCCCAAGGAATACCACCCTCACATGATGAGCATGATCATAGCATCCCACTGATTCTAGGGCGTCAATCACCTAATATGCACTTGTATCTCCATCTTTTTGTACAAAAAATGAGATAGAAAAAAAACAGTCATGAATTTTTGGAAGCAAGTGTGATCCATCCTAGTATCATCCCCTCCTCTCCAGCTAATATGGTCCTAAAAAATAAGGTGTTTGGAACATATGTCCTAAATTCTGCACCCTAAACAAATCAAAAGTTAGATAATTTCCCATTCCAGTCACTGATGACCTATTGGCTGAATTTCATAGAGCACAAGTATTCACTCAACCTAGTCTATATTTGGGTTACAACCAAATTAGAATGAAGGAAGAAGATATTCCTAAAATTGTTTTATGCAAACACAAAGGCCATATGAGTCACCAGAGATTCCTTTTGGTCTTAGAAATGCACCATCCACTTTTTAGAGCCATGTGATTAGTTATAGCTAACAAGTTAAATTATGTGAGTGTGTATGTTTTCACAGTTAGTCTCCAAAAAGTTTTAAGGCAAGTTTTATTATATAATATAGTATATAGTATATTATATATTATAACTCATTATTTACAATGAGTTATAACTAATGTGTTATCATAGATATTATATTCTATTACATAATACAACTTGTTAGTTGTTATATATTATGTAATATAACTCATTATATTATATAATATATAATACTATATACTATATGTGATATATAATATTTAAGAATGAATGAGTGATATTATATAATAATGGATTTGTATTAAACAAATTATTTTTAATTATATATTATTATTTTTAAAATATATATTGTTATTATTATTTGCTAGCATGTTCGTTTCTTGTGGGGCTAGTTTGTGGCTAAGAAACTACAACACAGGGGCATCTAAGTCGTCAAAATTATCTAGGGATCACACCAATCCTAGGCCATACTAACCCTTAGGATAGATGGATTTTTTAGGTGTATCCTCCTAACTACAATAGTTTTGAACCTAGGTCACCATACTGAATGAAACCATTCACGCTAATTGCATTTTACTTACAAATTTTGAAGGACACAAAGGTGTGAATTGATCCATTTATCTGTGCATGGGTCATGATACCATTTTATATAATATCTCTAGGTAAAACCACATGTTCTACCACTACCTCAAGGTGCCCCCATGGCTCCAGGCTAGGCCCTAAAAAATTATTATTATTAAATAATAAAAACAAATGAGTTTTCAATTTATTATTAAGTATATAAAAATGGTCATAGTATGTTTAATCAATTATGAATTATTCGAAATAAAATATAATATAAATATAAATATTTTGGTACTATATTTTTATTGTGTGCACAATAATCTAAATTTATTTATTTATTTTTTACTTTCATCTCTTAACTCTACACTAATCTAGTTTACTTGGAAAATATCATTAATGAGACAATATGCATTAACCTTGACTAGGTAATACCTCTAACTTAATGTGATATGGCATATGCTTAGTGTCAAGTGGCATATGTTTTTACTATTTTAATATTTTTGTTGGGAGGACCATTTTAGACCCAAATTTACTCTAATATTGTTACCTAAAGAAGGAAACAAATTGATCATCAGAGTGTTTGTTGACTTCCTCTCTAAATATACTAGCTTGTGTGTTTTACAACATCCCTTCAATGCCTCCATAGTCATACAAGTATTTTTGGACAATTTTTTCAAACTACATGGCATTCCTAATCCAATTGTGATGGATTGCGATCCTACACTTGCAATTTTTAGAATGAGTTGTTTAAACTACAAGGTACCCAATTGAAAATGAACATAGCATATCATCTCCAAATATATGGATACACATAATTGGTAAACAAGTGTCAAGAAATCTATTTGAGATGGTTTTTGTTAGAATGACAGGTAGTGGATTAAGTCGCTACCCATTTCCAAATGGTGGTAAAATGCCACCTATCAAAATGTCACTTTATGAGGCTATCTATGGACAAAAACCCTCATTGATGGTCATGTAATCATTAGGCACATCCAAGGTTTAGGAGGGGGACAAAAACCGATATCATGAGTTGGTATTTTTCTTACTCTCAAGGACAAAATAATATTGGATCATAACATAATGAAGAAACAAAGTGACTAGCATAAATTTGAGTGCCACTTTGAAGATGGGTATCAAGTGTTCTTTCATCTCTATCCCTAAAAGTAGGGATCTTTCAAGGAGAGGAGCCACTATAAGTTTTCACCTAAGTTTTATGAATCCTATCACATACTCAAATGTCTTAGACAAGTTGACCCTCCTAGCCCACTTTAAGATCCACTAAGTATTTCATGTTTCATGCTTGAAAAAGTGATAGGGAAGAATTGTCAAGTTCAAGCCGTCCTCCTAAAATTCAATGAAAAGGGTTCTATTTGGTTGCACCTAGAAGGAATTTTGGACAAATGAGAGCATTGTTTGCACCATGGAATTATCCATGAAGTCTTGATTCAATGGAAGGATACACCACTAAAATATGCCACTTAGGATCCATCTATGATCCTACACCAATTTCCACGTCTATAGCCTTGAGGACAATAGTGCTTTTGAAGGGGGAGGGCATGTTATGGTCTCACCCTAACTCCCCTAGTTAAGGGAGTACATTATTTCTTAAGGTATAGTGACCATATTTATTAAATAAGGTCCACTGGGTAGTTAGACTCTATAATCAATTATGTAAGGAGGCCTCGTTAAAGAAGGTCCATTGAATAGCTGATGTAGCCTCGTTAATGAAGGCCAACTAGGTGGTTAGGGTTTTTCATATATACTGTTTTTTAATAGGATTAGAACCTATGTAATCGAATGCCAAGTGATTAATATTGTATTTGAGCTCTGCTCCATTGGCGGTTTCCCCCTCAAAGAGGAAATCAAACATTGCTTCCTATTCAAAATATCAATGAAGTTTTTCCTATTATTATTTCTTCAATATTGTGGTTCAATACTTTGATAGGAGTTATTATGCACCAGAAACTAGTCTCGGGGCCTTGACAATGATTAAGATATGATATCAAGGGCCTTAGGCCCTAAATGAGGATTCTCAATCTTAAATCCCATGTGTGTGGCCTCAAAGCACCACACCTGACCTATGTAGGTGACCTTTGGCCTTGCATTAAGAATATGAGCACCAATAGGTAGTTCTACACACCCAATATCAATCTTAGGAGCCTTGTCATTGGTTAGGGGATGAGAAAAATTGACTTGGTCCATGAATGAGGCTTCTTGAGATCAATAGCCATGGACAAGACCTCAAACCACCACACATGACCTATGTAGGGTATATTCAAACTCTAAATGATAATAAAAATGTCATTAAGAGGTATTTCATGCCAAGGACTGGTCTTAGTGCCTTAACAATAGTTAGGGGAGGAAAAAAATGGGCTTAGGTCCTAAATAGGTCTTCTAGGGCTCAACGACCATGAAAAATACCTTGAACCACCATCTATGACCTATGTAAGAGGATGTTTGACCTCCCACTAAGATTATGACTACCCTTAGGTGGTTATGCACACCTTGACAATGGTCAAGGAATAGAAATAAGTGACTTAGGAACTTAACACCAAGAAGTCCTAAGTATCAAAAATGGAGGGTATTGTGAGACAAATGAGGATTCAAGCGGAATATTACTTTGTGGATTTATAGTGTCATATCATGCATATGTGTTATTAAATGCATATGCATTTTATAACATATGCATTATTTGAATTTTGAATTTTTTATGGAGGATCATTGAGAGCATGGTTACAGGTAAGCCAAAAACATAGGATGAGAATGTTGATGATCCAGGGGGGATAAAATTGTAGGTATGCATGCAGGAAATGGAAGAAGGGTTGGTGAACCATGTACAAGAAAAGGTTTCCTAGAGAACCAACGAATATAATGACTTACGACCCATGTACTCTGGTGGATGGTAATATTTTTATATGTACTTAAAAAAACATTGTCTATGTTTGCAGGTAAAAGATGAAGAAGTTCGAGGACAAATAATGAAGAAGGAAAAATATCATAGAAGACTGCAGATGAAAATGGGACTAGACAAGACATAAGATGATGATGGCATAATGGGATCACAATTATTGATTAAGGGGGGGAGTATGATGAAATAAATCCTACTTGTGGTCATGAATAATTAATTAAATGATGGCTTTGTAATGAGGTAGACTAATTCTAGAATTCTACATGAGAGTGAGAGATGAGGAGAAATGAGAGAAGTTGGGGATGGATATTTGTTGAGATATTCATGGAGATATTGTGAAGAGAGTTAGGGATATAGTTATGAATTTGGTTTGAATGAAATATCTAATTATGATGTATTTTTTATGGTCACATATAGTTATATAAAGGGACCATTTGTACAATGGAGAAGAGACACATAATGGTTTTATAATAATATTTCCCCTTCAGGATTTTCTTGAGTAAAAGCTTTGGGTGTCCCTTGCTTTGCTTTGTATATATTTAGTGTTGTGTGTATTTGCAATTGGTAGGTTGCATCAATTTTGGGCAGGATAAATGTTGGACATGAATATATAAGCTCGGTACATTGACGTGATTGGTTTGGGATTAGGTTCAACCTAAAGAACATGATGGTTAGGACTAAAAAACATGGGTATACTAGTTTTGCCTCTTGAAATTTGCCAATGTGTTTGATTTCGATGATATTTGTAGCTATGCAGAACACAACTTCTTATGAAACTTAAAAGTTTTATAGAATTGGTTAAGTAGATTCCATTTTTTTTTTTCTTAGAAATGTTATTGTTTGCAAATTCCCTAGTAATATAAATCATTATTTCAAAAAACAATGTTCTATCGTTTCTATATCATGGACTTAATAATTTATTTTAAAAAATAATTATATGGTGTTGAATTTTCTGGAAATGAATTGTGGAAGAAATTTATATTGTCCAATGTTTCAAGTGGACACTCCAATTGTCCAAAAATTCTTCTCCAAACCCTCCCCTACCTCTCATTTATCTTTCGTACATCTAGGGAACTATTGATAATATCTCAAAAACTTTGGCCAAAAATAATATTAAAACACTTTTTAAACCCTGTAAAACCCTTTAACAATTATTTAGAACTACCAAGGATAAATGTAACTCCATGCTTGGCCAAGGAGCTTACCAAATTCATTACTCCTATGGAAAATCATACATTGGCCAAATTGGGAGGTCATTCAAAGCTCGTATGAATGAACATATAGCAGACACTTACTACAATTGTATTTCCAAATAAGTTATCGTTGAACACTCCTGCAATTTTAAACACCTTATATGTTTTGATCAAACCAAAATTATTTTTTCAATCCCCTTTTACTCATCTCAAATCACTATGGAAGCACTAGAAATTGAAAAACACACTCAAAATTTCAATGGTGAAGATGGTTACAAACTTATCCAATACTAGAAACCCATCATTCATTGTTTATGTCACTGAAAATTTCACCCCTCCCATTTTTAGTTATTTTGTTTGGCTTCCTTTCCCCTCCCCTTGATTCTTCTCTTTTCCTCCAAATTAACCTTTTCCTATTTTCAAAAAGAATATTTCCTTCATTCCCCCCGCCCCCCTTCCTCTCTTTTGGACAAATGAGAGAATTTTTTGTGCCATGGAATTATCCATGAAGTCTTGATTAAATGGAAGGATACACCATTAAAATATGCCACTTAGGATCCATCCATGATCCTACACAAATTTCCACATCTATAGACTTGAGGACAATAGTTCTTTTGAAGGGGGAGGGCATGTTATGGTCTCACCACAACTCCCCTAGTTAAGGGAGTACATTATTACTTAAGGTATACTAACCGTATTTATTAAATAAGGTCCACTGGGTAGTTAGACTATGTAATCAATAATGTAAGGAGGCCTAATTAAAGAAGGTCCATTGAATATGATGTAGCCTCATTAATGAAGGCCAACTAGGTGGTTAGGGTTTTTCATAGATAATGTTTTTTATAGGAGTAGAACCTATGTAGTTGAATGTCAAGTGATAAATATTGTATTGGAGCTCTGCTCCATTGGTGGTTTCCCCCTCAAAGAGGAAATCAAACATTGCTTCCTATTCAAAATATCAATGAAGGCTTGTCTATTATTATTTCTTCAATATTGTGGTTCAATACTTTAATAGGATTTATTATGCACCACAAACTAGTCTCAGGACCTTGACAATGATTAAGAGATGAGATCAAGGGCCTTAGGCCCTAAATGAGTCTTGTCAAGATTAAATCCCATGTATGTGGCCTCAAACCACCACACATGACCTATGTAGGTGACCTTTGGCCTTGCATTAAGAATATGAGCACCATTAGGTAGTTATACATGCGACATTTCAATCTCGTGAGCCTTTCCATTGGTTAGGGGATGAGAAATATTGAATTGGTCCATAAATGAGGTTTCTTGTAACATACTCGCTACCTAAATCAAAAAAAAAATCCGGTCCTCTGTCGGACTCGAACCCCTAAATAACCATGGAGGCCCAGCGTAAGCTGGCTCTTTCTCTCTCCTTCTCCATTACCATGTGATTGTGGGTTAGGATCACGGTTCAAATTGAATGCAACATCTTTTTCATTTCGCGCCTCGGCACTACAGTAACGTCCAAACATTCGACTCTGCAATTGCCGAACCCCGGAAGGGCTAGCGAGCGACCAATGGGGATGAATCCCTACGGGGTCAGCGAATGGCCAATAGGAACAAACCTCAATAGGGGTAGAGAGAAACCAATGAGAAATGCCCCATTGCGTGGTTAGGTGGCATACAGGTGGCAAGAGGGAAACGTGACACGATGGTCGTCATGACAGGGACGGACCCCACTTCACATGCCACACTATTTCGGACCCCCCCCCCATTAAAGGCAGAATGTCAAGGGGGGTCCAGAATGCACCTGGGAGCCATTGATCACAATGAGTTAATCTCGACCATTCGAGAGTTGCGCGTCCAATTCCATACCCCCGCCCCCATTAAAGGTAGAATGCCAAGGGGGCTCTAGAATGCACCCTCAGCCGTAGATCTGGACGGGTGAACTCTGGTCATCCAGGTCTACTCACTGCTTATCCTAAAGCATAACCACGTCCCGGCTTAAGTTAACGTCTTGTTTCCACATCTAACGGTCATTACAGGCCCTGAGATTCTCCAACAGAATCTCTTCCATCCATAGGGGTTTACCGTCAAGAAAATTCGGACTCTCGATCATGGAGCTCCCGAATCTTCGATAAGCTCTCTTCCCGCCTTATCCCCTCCTGGCTATGCCTTCTGGTCCATATGAGCGCTCTCATAAGACTGCAGCCTTATATCCTCCTATCGGGGTTTCAGACTTTCAAGTGCTAAAATGCACCTGTCCCCAGAATCCGCAATTCCTGAATCCCAACGCTCTCCAACTTCCACTAGTCCCCTTGGGCTAGTCTCTTGGGTCCATATGACCTCCCTCTAT
>ML790456.1:463436-474674 GCA_009831015.1 Picea engelmannii | reverse complement strand
ATTAAAAATATCATAAAGAATGTAATGTCACACTACTTTACAAAATTTCTAAATAAATATCTATTTCTAGAATACTTTGAACGAAAATGTCGAATTATTAAATGCGGCGAAACTTTAACGTGCTTTGACCCTATAGACATTCTTCCACGCTCACACATATTAGTCTTAAAACTTTAACGTGCTTTGACCCTATAGACATTCTTCCAGGCTCACACATATTAGTCTTCATGAATCACGATCAAACCAAAATTTCAATCATATCATTATTTAAAAGAAACCTTACATAATTCTAGTCAAAACCTACCGTATCTATTGACTTTAATTTCTTAGTGAATATTGATACCATATTCGATGACTTTAAATATTGTGTAATTATTAATACCTTATTGTCAATAACCCTTAACTTGTTTTTGTCAAGAAATGGTATAAAAGGATCCAAAAGTCGTTTTAATTTCCTACAAACAATGTGAATAAACTCCAATTTTCCCCACGAAATGTTATCTATTTTCTAAGCAAAAGAATGGATGTATGTTGACTCTCAGACCAAATCATATCTCCAGAATCTCAACTAAACAAATATTTTAACTCAACTAAACAAATATTTTAACTTTTTTATGGTTTTGTATTGGCAATAATAGATGTTGTTTTTATGGATATTTTACATAATATATATTGATTCGAATTTACAATAACAAGAATATTGCAAAGTATTGACATGTGACACAATGTTGAAGCAAAATATATAGCATGATTAATCTAAATAGGGAATCAAGAAACATTAAAATTTATTTAAAATAGAACACTATAAACCATGTGCTACATCTACATCTTACATGATGAAGTTATTGCAGAGATTCAAAATAGAAGATTATAAGTTGTGTGCTATAAGGTATAGTGGAAAGTAAAGTTAATTGAGTATGATTATTCGAAAGTTGACGATACTCTCTATACAAAGTATGTTGGTAGTTTTATTTATTTAATTCACGATTAACTTGATATTCCCTTTGTTGTTAGTGTGGTCTTTGAGTTTATTTGAATATCCAAAGGAGACCACTTGAACACCGCAAAGGGGAGTGTTCACTATATCAAGGGTACTTATTAACTTAGTATAACATAGCATTATGAATATGTACCAAATTGATTATATTGACTTGGATTGGGTTAGAGATGGAGATGACAGTGAGTCAAATTCTAGCTATGTGTTTCATCTTGGGTCTAGACTCATAGTCTAGTCTTATAAAAAGAAAAAGGTGGGACTCTCTCTTCCAACCACTAAGGTTGAATATAGTGGTGTAGTTAATGTTGGCACAAAGGTAGTGTGGATTTACAACCCAACAGGTGGGCTCAGATTCCCCTTTTGAGGAGTCAATTGTCATGTATTGTGACAATAAAAGTGAAATGTGAGTAGCTAAAACCTCATTGCTCATAGTAAGATGAACCATGTGGAGCTTCATGCTCATTATTTAAGATGATATAAGAAACCATTGTGTCTCTTTTTTATTGCAAGATAGATGATCAGATCACCTATCTCTTTATGAAGAGACCATTAATATAAGCTAAGTTTGTGAAACTTTAGGTTATTCTTAGGCATCATGAAGCTACAATTATGGGTAGGTGTACAGAGATAATTTCACCTATTGAATCTCCAGAGAGTTGTCCCAATAACAAGGTGTTGGAACAATAGGTTCATCTTACTTCTAGATCTTATGGAAACAGTCAATGGATAAATGAAGGTCAACATGAGAGTCAACTAGAGAGGTCGACTAGGTAGTGGACTGCTCAGTTAGGTCCACCAAAGGTGGTCCCATCTTAGTGGATTGGTGTATAGGTTGAGGTGGAAAAGTAGCATATCTAGGTGCGTAAGGTGATCATAGTTGACTTTGAATTCCTCATTCTAAGAAAGTTAGTTATACTTTGGGCTATATATAGATGATTCTAGAGAGCATCTATCAACTGATCAAGTGTGGTGATATATAATAGTCATTTTTGTGATTGTGGGTTATCCATTGTATGTTGATATATGCTTCTTATGCTTCAGTGATGTAACAATGTCTTTAGACACCGTCTTTTCTCGAAATTCATAACTCTTCACTTATGCAATTCCTTGGTTCTCCAACAAATACTTCTTTGTTTGCATAACTCGAACTAAACTTTCTTAAGGGAGTCTTGGACCTCTTCCTTTTCACAAGCATCCTTCTTCCATTGAAGCAATTTTAAGAGCCTAAAAGTGTTAGTGATGATAAATGGGTAACCCCTGCTTCTATGAACTTCATGGAGTACTCTTTACTTCCAACCATTTGATTACATGGACCAAAAGGTTGCCACCTTACTCTTTTTTATGCCAAGTGGTACTCAAATGTTGTGAGATAAAAGGTGTGAGCTCGCTTGGGTTGACATTTAAAATAGAATGGTTCCCTTTGCATACATGATTAATCAAATAAAAACTGGATAAAATTTACCATTTTAATTGCTTAAGTCTTTTTCTATAAACCCTTTTCTCGATAAATTATCATAGCCTGGAATATTTCAAAAAAAAAATCACAATTAGTAAATAAAAAGGTTTTTTATAGTCATCATAGAAGTGATTTTGTTGTCATAAAGTTTCACTGTCGTCCCCCTAAAGTGTTAACAAAAAAAACTACCAGCTTCAATCATTTGACATGTCAATTACCATTACCAACAATGTTGTCAACATTTGTTCTTTTCATTGAATAGGGGTAAAGGACCCTCTCACAGGGGAAACACATTGTTGTCCTAAAAACAACAACACCAAAATTATGTTTCCTCATCTCAAATTCACCTCAAAACCCATAGGAAATCATAGGGAAATGAGTACTTTAATTTTTTGAGTTGGTTATAAATCCAAACACATCTTTTCTTAGTTGTGGCAACCTACAGGTAATATAATTTGAGTCATAAATTAATTTTTTTTCATCCATCTCACTTCTAATTTATCCATATTTCTTTCCAAGTCACTTTGGGCTTATTTTTCAGGCCTAATTAAGTGAAATCAATTTCATGTTCACCTTTTCTTGGTTTCTATCTATAAATTCCAACCATAAGAAATTAATGGATTGTAGGTTTCATAAGCATCTTTGACTATTTTTTACATGTCCATACTTGGAATTTTTACCCAGTTAGTTGATTTAGGCCCCAATTAACCCCATAAACTTGTTTAAATCTATTTTTTTTAGTGTGTAAAAGCCACAATAGATTGTTTTTCACTCTTTCTTTTTCATTGGTTTGAAAATTTTGTGAGCTTATAATCCCCTTTCCTTGTATATTGTTCATCATTTTTAACATTTCTACCCTCTAGGGAGTTGAGGAAGGACAACACCTCACTAAGTGGTCCTAAGAGGGCTTGTACACAAGTTCATCGCCTCTCCTTCTTCCCCATTTCACCACTTCAAAAATAGGACCATTTGAAGTGTGAGTATCCTCTTCCTTGTGTTAATCTACCAAGGAGGCATATAACCAACATGATCATTGGATAGGTAGGATCTACTACAACTAATGGATTTTTCTTGTAACATGTAATTATATGTCTATGGTGCACAAATAAGATTTTTTTCAAAAAATTTAACCCTAACATGATGATCATGGTATTGTATGCATTGAGGCACCTATAGAAATAGAATGCACCACATACTAATTTGTTTAAAAATAATCTCTTTTATAAAAAATTATTTATTATTCAACCCTAAAGTGTTGTATCATGTACCAAGATGCACCAGTGTTGTTGTATTTGCTAATAATCCCCTGTGCATTTATATGCCTATTACACATGAGATGGAATTTCTTTTTGAAATATCTTGTTTTACAAAATTCAAGCTTGGGAAGCCATTTTTGAATTTTTATGTGCAGTGTGTTTATATATATAAGCACATTGGTGCATGTGTTATGATACAACACCAGACTTGCGCAAAACCATTTTTATGTGCACTAGTGGGAAAACCTCTGCTCACCCTCCTCCATTAGAAACCTTTGGTAAACACATAATAGGGAGATGTACTTCTTCAAAAAAAGGTTTTCCTTGTAGTGGGATGACTATGAATCAACCAACTGGGTCAACACATGGGATCGTGTATCACTTGCCATTGATTAGGATGCAATTATTGAATTAACCCAGTTAGAGGAGGATCAATCATCTATTTCACCATATCATGATAATTTCTCAAACCTTATGTAATGAGATATGGTTATGAAGGAGCATATTAGTCAAAATTGATATTCTAGGATTAGTGCATGTCACTTTGTCAATTTAGTGTTTTAATATTTTCAATAATATTTTTGGAAAGAAATTTGTGGACTCACCTATTAGAACTCCACTTTTGTAGGGTAGATATACACTATGGTTTCCCTAAAATATAAAGAACAAGGTACTAATTATTGGTTGGCACATTTTTAGAGGGAAAGAAAACCCTAATATATTGATCACTAATGATAAAGGAAATCACTTTCTCATTGGGTCAATGGTTGTTAAAGGAGAATATATGACACATGGAAATTACACAAGAAAAAATGGCAATAATGTATTAAAGGATTATAGACAAGGTTCGTCTATATATCACTTTATGAACATAGTCATTGGTAGAAACTCTAGCTACAAACCATGTCCATGAAGCACTCATCAAAGGTACAATACTTCCCTCCTCATCCCAAGCACAAAATTTTAATGTATACCACTACTAATAAAAATTATTTGGATGATCTACTCAAATGATCATAATGAAGTAGACAGGTGTGCTAAAATGACACGATTTTTAAATTATTTTAAGTTTAATTATTATTTTTTCAATGCATTTACAAATGAGTGCAATTTTTATTGTCAATGAGACTAAGAAAATTGTCATTCCACATGCCTATGTTATACAAATAATCTTAGTTATTTGAATGTGTCAATAAGAATATAGATGTATTTAGACATTGCCAACCCAAAACTTGGAAAAATGAAATGTTGTTATATTTAAAACCTAATGATATATTCCAAATTTGTCCCCTAAATGCAATTTTTGCATTGGTGATCACTAAGCAAAACCATAGTTCTAGAATTGTTAAAAAAAAAGAAACACATGTTCAACTATGGGACTCATGGGAAAAGGTTTCTCATGTTGACAATATATTATCATGAATCTTGTCCATTGGATGTAGTTTGGGTGGTTGGGAGGAATGTTACCCTCCCCACCCAGGTTCAATTCCTTGTGAGTGACATGTTGTGCCCTTAAATGGGTATATAAGATGTTCTTGTTGTTGAGCCCCCAATATTATGAAAATACTCAAGCTCCCTATGTTCTTTCGCGGATTCTGAAGGGGGTTTCCATGGACGTAGTTATTGATATCAATTCTCTCTTCCTAAATTTCCCTCCCCTTTTCTATTTTCCCAACTTCTTTTTTCCATTTATTTTCCCCCTTCTCTTTTCCCTTTCTAGTTACTATACTTGATCATTTTTTAAAAAGGTGGGTTCACGGGTTGGCGGACTCGTGAATATTCACCTCCATCCATACTCCCATATCACGAGTCCAATCGACCGTCGTGTTACTATGTACTTAACCATTTTTCCAACCACAGGTTCACGGGTTCAAGCTTTCATATTTCAAGTTCTGTGATATCAATTTTGTACCCAAAGATTCGTGATCTACATTATGACCGTCAAATGTAACGAGTTCCTAAGTATATCATTTCTCCTCTATTGATTTCGAACAATCGTAGTACAACACTTAGCCTCTTTTCAATCTTTCACAATCGTGGGTTCGTCGGTTCCCAGGTTCACAAAATTTCCAAATCCTAATTGCTCTCGTCTGTCCCCGCCATCTTCATGTTTTTCCCAATATGCATTTAAGTATGGTTTAATGTTAATAATTCATCATGCAGGTTCCGTAAAGATCATCATTAATAAGTGAAGGGATCAAGGATATTTCTAATTAAATTGCATTAAAGAACGATTTGTCAAAGATTATATTATTGTTATCTCTCTCAAGCGCTCATTTCAAATATTATCTGGATTAAAAGAACAATATCATCAACTTATGGCAGCAACAACTTGACAGTAGTTCTGCGGTGATACTTTGAATATTTTTGGGCGTGAGGACCAGAAATTCCAGTGGTCTGGAGCATATTCTTACTATTCATCCCCTTCTGCTCAGAAGGAAGAGATATGGACATCCATAATTTCTTGTGCATGGTGTGTCCCTGAGGTTTTCGACTACAAGGAACTAGTTTCATGGTGCGTTGAGAAATACATATTGATTCAGTGGTGTTACAAGGGAAAAACTCTCTATGGCCAAGGGTAAACCACAATAGACATGTATGACTGTAGAAATCAACTCAATTCCAGCATATGCTATATAAACTAATGTGCAATATAAGAAAGAGGCCTAGCTCGATCCATAGTTTGATGATGTTCCACCATTGAGCACTTTGACCCAAAGCTTGATACCTACGAGAAGTTCTCAACAAACTATCAAAGAAAGTATATAGTGATGATATAAAAGGGTTTAGCACATCAGATAGCATAATCCATTAATAAACATTACAAACATGCCCATGGATAATAATCATATATTTGCAAAATACCAATAGGAAGGGAAAGGGGTATTTCTATTAATAATTGATCAACAGAAGTGTCAACATTACAGACTTCCGTGTCGACACAGTTCGAAACCAAGAAACCAATTTCCTTCCAATTGGGTCCCCACCACTTCAATCCTCCACCAAAGGAAAGCTCATGAGAAAGAGGCAAAGAGGTCCTCTCAATAATAAGGGAAGAGATTGGGGGTTGAACACTGTGTTCATACTTGAGGGACAAAGGGATGTAGACTCAATATGAAGTAATTTCTCCAGAGTAACTTTGCTCTCAAAGTTGAATGCTTTCTCCTTCTTTTCCATAGTTCGAAATTGTGCTCTTATAGCCTCCAGAATGCAACTGAAGGGTCGATTCGGAACGTTTCTAGTATATGGAAGTCCAAGGATCAGAGATATTTTGTCGTGACATGGAAAATCGACCTCATTTTATATTTTATGGCACAAATCCCAATATACGTGAGTTGTAATGGAGTAGCAAGCATATACGCATCTTGTATAGCAGTTAGGGAGTGTATATGTGGTAAAATGTATATTTGTAGATCTAGATTCATCAGAAAGGGATAAAAAGTCTGCATAGGGAAATGGAAAAAGGTCCTCTGTAAAAGATAGCAATGGTGAGGCAAATATTGCTATAATAAGTGGATTATTCAACTTCAAGACCTTTCTCCCATATCTCTTTCACCTTAAGTGTTCCATAAAATGTTGAAGCTCTATGAGCCAACACTTACCTTCAAAGGAGAGCATTGCAGGGATTTCCTGAAAAGGCATGGCAATGGTCTCGACCTCTTGCCTGAGTTCTTGGAGAATACCATAACTATCCAGGAATACATTACCAAGTTGCATGTTAACTCGTTCAAAAACCCCTTTCGGGAAATTGATTGGTTTTTTACCAATCTAATATGACAAGAAAGTACCACCAACATTTCCCACATGATTCTTTATATCTTGTATTTTACACTCAAAGAGCAAGATATTTTCAATTGGGGAAAACTGATTTCTATTGAAATCTCCTCCCAATTTTCACAGTACAAAAAGGACAAGAAATTCTTCATGGATTTTTATTTGGTTTTTGCGATAGCATATTGCAGTCAAATTCTAAAATTGTCTATCTATAAGAGGGTGAAATGTGAACCTGATCTAGTTACCTTCTGGTACAAAGAATTCTAGAGACACAAGGATTCTTTACATTTTTATGAATTTTACGATGATTTTGTTTCAGTTTTTAAAGGATTATTGTTTGGTAAAGAAACCCCCAAAATATCCAACTAGGAAAATAAATTCTTGAATAAAAAGGGGACGTTGGAGCATATGGAAAATCACAATGTTGTTAGGATTTTCGATTCCAAGGAAAATCCCTCCTTTCTTCATTGCCATGTATCTGATAAAAAAATTATCACAGAAGTAGCAAAGCAGTATAATTTATGGCTGCACTTTTTCCATGAGAAACAAAAAAATAAATTCATACTATTGCCTTGGAAAATTGAAGACTTTATATTCAATAATATAAACAAAATCGATGAATTTGTGAAACACTTCCACAATGTGAATCTGAAATATGATGAAAGGATAAAGGGGTTTGACCCTAATGGAATTTTTGTGGAACATATGTTGGCAGTAGGATTCAACAATTCATTTATTCATATTGTTCCAAGTGAAGAAGAAGATAACAACTTAGGTTCTCCTGCTCACAATGTTGGTGACTTGGAAATGATACTTAGTACCAATGAGTTTTACAAGAAGAAAGGAAAGGGTCCTAGCGAGAAGAGTTCTCAGTCCCCAACTGTTACTCCCAAAACTACAACATCTCGTAGAAATGATCCAACATCCCACCCATCTATAAAATTTACCAACAATAGTTCAGGTGGCGGAGGAGAAAAGAATCCCCCTCCAGGAAAAATTTAGAGCTCACACAAGATTCCTCTGAGAAAAAAAGAGGGAAAATGTCATGTAAGAGGAAGAAGACCATCACATAGAGAGTGACATCAATAGTTTCTCCCTTGAAGATATGGAGCTCAAAGAGGATATCAAAAAACTGTTTCCCAACATTGATCATCTGGGAAATACAGCCCATAAGAATTCATCATTGGAAATCATTGATAATAAGACCTTCAATGAAGAAGATTCATTTTCTTTTCAGAGCAGTGTCTTTGACAGGGAATCCAAGAAATTGATTATTGAAAAATGTGATGTGAAGAATAAAAAGGATAAATCTCATTCATAGGTTGACCTAAGAGATATGCAGCCTTCCCAAATTTCTAAAATTCACAGATCACCCAGGGATTCTCTAGATGACTTCATTGGTGGTTTTGAACCGGAAAACATGAAATTGAAAGAAAGGATCAAGGAACTGGAAGACGCCTTAATACCTCTTCCACTTCATTCCAGTCCTTTGACAATAGTCAGACCCACCACACCCGTTGCTAAATTGAAAGGATCTGCAAGCTTACTTACATCATCTAGAATCTATGTAGAAAGAAACATTAAGAAAAGAATGGCATTGATCACAGAGGCATGGAAAATTTCGAAAAACATTGCTTCTTTTGGCTCAAGGGTGCATGCCTTCCATGATTATTTGCAATTCGACCTGAAGAATGAACATTTTTTTACCTTGATCTTGTACTACCCTTTGGAAACAAAGTTTCCAACATGATAGAACTAAGGAGAAGAGAGGAGGATCTTTCCTCTCCAAGTCAAATAAAATAGTTGAACGTGTGCTGGAAGGAAAAGATAAAACACTTGAATGATATTGTTCAAGCGTGAAACCAGGCTATATCAAGGAGGAAATAACTATTCAAAAGTATCATGGAGGTAGACCTAGCCCAAAGCACTAATGAAGTACAAGACCCCAAATTAATCATCAACTCGTTGTTCCTGACAAAACAACAGTTTGATGAATATATTGAGATTTTTAAAGGGTTGTAAGTTGAAAAGTTATATGGTATACTTGAATATGATGAGGATGACATAGACAATTGACTAGTGGCCTACTCCGTAAAAAATCAATACATTGAAGAAGAGTTACATGGTATTTCCCTTGATCTACGAGACTTGGAGGGCGAGTTGTTCAACATCAAAATCCAGCATGAGATCAAAGTGGCACCAATGAAAAATTATATTGAAGAATGGTTTAAGAAATCGATCGACAAATTGACCACCGAGGGGAAAGAAATAGTTGAGGTGGTTCCTGTAACCATTAATGAAGATAATAAAAGGAATCATGCAAGTAAGTGAAGACAATGAGAGACCATCATAGTAAGTTTATGATGATCACATTTTTATTTCTTTATCAATTCCTTCATTCAGTTACTCCACTTCTTTGAATAGAAAGTTTTAACTGAAGTCTGATAACTTCTCTTTTCTTCTTTCCAGGTCTTGTTGTTATTTTATTTATGGTATGCAGGAGCCCCAATCCCAGTCTTTAAGACAAACACATTTTAAATTTTAAAGAATATGTAACATACTATATATTTTTTAGAAATTTCAAGAGAGCTATTTCGGGAACAATTTCGATTGTTCTTTGTAACTCTGAGTTTTGATTATAAAGTATTTGAGATTGTTCTATCATTATCTTTATTTGAGTTTCCCATGTGCCAACTCTATTAAAGTTTTCTTATGCATGCAGATCATCTTCTTTTTATTTTTATGTGATCAGAAATATTTATCTTAAACTATGATGGATGTGATGAAACTTTGTTTATTTACTTTAAATGTGTGAATGTGCTCGATTTATAGTCCTTTCTCAAGAACTTTCTTTAAAAAGAAAACAAAAAATTATCCTTGTATCTTTCTTGCAATCTTTATATTTCTTTGATTACCATGATAGACTTCTCCAAAGTCCCACATTCTGAATATCTAGAATTCCCAAGAAAATATTAAATTAAAGAGGAGAACCACCTCTATAAAAACGCAGGGGGATTTACATCCTCTTGATGTTTTCATTTCAGTCCTAATGAATTCAAGCGTCAACATTTTTGGTGACCATACTGGGGAATGAAATGAAATTTGGAACCTGGTTTAACATTTTTAAAAATATATATGACTTTTCCCTAGGATGATCAACACCACTTACAAATTGGATTGAACAATCATCGAAGCATCTTACATCAGTTATACAATATGGTAATAACAATAGCCGAGACCCGAGAATATTTAGAAAGGTCCTGTCAAATCTTACTCCAATAAGAGGAAAGAGAAATCCTCCAGAGACAGAGGAGAGATGAGTGGCAAGACCGAAGAAACCAAAGGATAGCTAGAGCAGCGTAGGAACAAGGTTGGGATTGAAGCTAGATGAATACAAGGGACCCATTAGCACAAGTAAAAGGAAGAAACTCTTTATTCTGAGAAGTGAAAATTATATTCTTGGAATCTCTATGGATATGGTATAAAGAAATGAACAACAACGAGACGAGCATCATGAGGAGAGACAAGGACATGGAAGAGATGATGCAAGAAATCAAGAAAACTTAAAGTTTGAAAATAGAAGAAGAATAAGAGATTCCCCTTTGAATCTTCTAAGTGAGAAACATGATCTCCCTATTTTCCCTAAAGGCACCTTAAAGGAATTTTTTGGAGACAGACCAATTGATGCAAAGAGGCATCTTCACTTATTTCTTGATGTTTGTGATTTTCACTATGTTGAGTATGACGATGTCATG
>ML790456.1:443702-456335 GCA_009831015.1 Picea engelmannii | reverse complement strand
AAAACGAGATAACCAAACTAAGAAAGGGGGATAATTATGTGGAAAATCCAAGAATGTCGGTCCCAAAGAAAATAAGGAACCCTCCCAAAGAAACCAGAGTGAGCTTTGAAAACACAGATAATCTGCAAAGACCAAGGGTTCCCAGGTAGCCTACTCCCAATGCAGTTGTTCTAGATGATACATATGATAAGAAAATGGTTGAGCAAGAAAATTATTACTCACCTAATGAAATTTCTGAAACTGTACAGATGGATGGATGCAAGTTTTCCATGTATATATTTGAAGAAGGCGATAATGACCCCCAACTCACAAGAGAACGTCACCCATACATGAGCATTTGTAAATAAATACACGAATAAAAATGATTCAGAAAGAAAAAAACAAATGAGAAAAGCATGAATGAGAAAGTGACGGATAGTGTTGGAAATAAGAAGCAACATCTGATGTCAAACTCTATGTAGATGACATACAATGTTGTAGAGGACTAAAGTAAACTAAGGATAACTCTGCCTTTTACAGAAGTAGGGAATATTCCCCAACAAAGGGAAAACATCTTGAGATTGTTGGGTGATCCATCTAAGAAAGTAGAAGTTGTTTTTACCAGTCTGAAACAAAGCTAGAACTAATCAACTTCCAAGCTAAGAGGTAAAATCCCTCCCTTTTACATTTCAATTGAAAATCATGATGTTGCACTCCATAATTTTTTAGTTGACACTGGTGTGACCAATAATATCATGCCACTGGTGGTCATGAAGGCATTGGACATGAGTTGTACCAAATATTACGAGACTGGTGAAAGCAAATATGCAATTGATTCTAGAAAAGTGCCATCCTATGGAGAAAACAAGGAATTTTATGCATGGATCGTGACGACCTCCCATATTATTATAGTTTTCAATGTTATTGTGGTAGAACTTCCTCTGGCATATGGAGTTGTACTGGGAAGAGATTGGTCATCCATGATTGGGGGGTATATAGTGAATGATGGAAGTTGCATGATGTTTCTAGGCAAGGAAGGAACAATGATTAAGGTGCCTCGTGAACCCAGAAAACCCTTATCCTTAAAAAGGAAAGATAATGAGTTAATGGAATATTATATAGACGTCGGGATTGGAAATTATGCTATCCTAGACATGGAACATGGTGAAATCCTTGAGAAAGTGCAATACATGGAGAATCAAGAGTATCTGTTTGAAGGTTATTGGAGGATGTCGTTCGATGGAGCTTGTTCAAGCTCTGGGCATGGATTTGGAATTGTCCTTACAAGTCCAAAAAATACTATGCATCCACATGTTATCAGACTTGAATTTGCATGTACTAATAATGAGGCAGAATATGAAGCTTTGATTAAGAGGATGATTCTTGCACAAGAAATGAAGATAGAACATCTGATTGTGACTACCGACTCTAAGTTTGTGACTAATAAAGTCACCCAGAAGTATAAAATCAAGAAGGAAACACTCAAGTTATATTTCAAAAGAGTTAACGAATTGATGAAATTTTCCAGTTCTTTCAACATTTCCTTCATTCCAGGGGACAAGAATCAGAAGGAAGATTCATTGAATTTGGTGGCCTCATTGTCAAACCCAGATGATATACAAAGAAAAACATATTTTCAAGTAAAAAGATAATTTCGATCTTCTGTACTCGATAACATGGAATATTTGCAAGTGTTTGAGAATGATGAACAGTTGGAAATTATTTTGTTGAACGATGATGATGATGAAGACAATCACATGTTTGTTGTCCCTAAAGATTGTATACAATCTGAGTCTCTTTTTACGAAGATGATCATGCTAAGAATATCCTTGAAGAAGTTTCACTTCGAAAGGTGCAAGAAACAAGAAAGGTCAATATTGGAACTGACAGTTCCCCAAAATATGTCAATTTGGGAATTGATTGTACCATTGAATAAGTTGACCAATATGTTGCATTGTTTAAAAAATATCTTGATGTGTTCACATGGACCTATGATGATTTGAAAGCTTATGATAAAATGATATCCCAACACATCATTACTTTGAGAGAATAAGCAAAGAATGTCAAGAAAAAAATATGGATGATGAACCCCAAATTGAAACCTCTGGTAAAGATTGAATTGGAGAAGTTAAAGAAGGCCAGAATAATATATCCCATTAGGAATTCTAATTGGCTCTCGAACCCTGTGATAGTAAGAAAGAATACCAGAGAAATTAAAATGTGTGTGGATTTCAAATATATTAACAAATAAAGCGTAAAGGATAACTATCATTTACCTAACATGGAATTTCTTCTCCAACAAGTCACGGGATCAACCTGCATGTCCATGTTGGATGGTTTTTTTGGATATAATCAAGTCCTAGTTGTTGAAGAAGATAGAGCAAAGAAAACATTCATAACACCTTGGGAGACATATGCATATGCTAGGATGCCCTTTGGTTTGAATAATGTTGGAGCCACATTCCAGAGAGCCATGGATCATGCATTTAGTAGGTTGATAGGAAAATTCATGGCGGATTATCAAGATGACTTAATAGTGCATTTAAAAACAAGGGGTGATCATATCCATCACTTGAGAAAAGTTTTTGACATATGCAGATTATATGGTGTCTCTCTAAATCCAAAGAAATTCCTATTCATTGTAACTCAAGGAAATATATTGGGTCACATTGTGTTCAAGGAAGGAATTTATATAGATCTAGAAAGAGTTAAAGAAATAAATGAACTCAACCCTCCATCGTCTAATAAAAATTTTCAATCGTTTTTCGGTAAGATCAATTTTGTGTGAATATTTGTTCCTGACTATGCAAGTATTGTGAAGTCCATCAATTTATTATTGAAAAGAGATCAGAGGTTTGAATGGATAACGAATACCCAAGAAGATTTCAATAATATCAAAAGAGAAATCACCACATCTCCAGTCCTCATTAGTCCATATTTTTAAAGGGATTTCATCATCTACTCATTCGCTATAGAAACAATTGTTGCATCTATTCTTACTCAAAGGAATACCAAGGGTGAAGAAATCCCAATAAGTTTCATGAGAAAAAACCTTCATGATTATGAATTAAGGTATTCAGAGTTGGAAAAGAAAGACTTGGCTCTTGTGAAAGCGGTAGCACACTTTCGAACATACATACTAATTTCTCATGTCATTTCTTTTGTTCCATCATCACCAGTGAAGATGATTTTGAATCAACAATTAAGAGAAGGAAAATGGGCTAACTGGCTGGAAAATATCCAAGAATATGATATTGAAATTAAACCTTTAAAGGATGTAAAAGGACAAGGTTTATGTAAGCCCATCGCAAACAATGATTTTGTGGATGGAATGATTTCAAATTCAGTAGGAGAACCATTGGTTGATTCAGAATGATACAGAGATATTGTATTCTAGTTAAGGTCCAGGAAATTTCCAGTCACTATGAACCCTAAAGAGCGAAGAACATTGAAGATGAAGGAAAATAAATATGTTCTAATTGTTGATATATATTTCAGAAGGAAATATGATGGTATATTACTTACATGTGTTGATGAAAACATGACCCAAGAACTAATGAGAGAATTCCATGAAGGAATATGCGGTGGAAATTTTTCACCTACTACAACCGCCCACAAGATAATAAGAGTTGGATTTTATTAGCCATCAATTTTTAGAGACTCATATGCCGCAATAAGGAAGTGTGTATTATGCTAGCAATTTTAAGGGAAAATGAAGAGATATGTGATGTCATTACAACCCATAATTGTAGAACAACCATTCTCCCAATGGGGACTTGATGTTGTTGGGCCAATTAATATGACGTCAAGCAAGGGACATATGTACATTCTCACCGCTACATATTATTTCACGAAATGGCCAGAAGTAGTGGCATTGAAGAAAGTTGATTCTAAAGAGTTAATTAAGTTCCTCAAAGATAATATTCTATCAAGATTTGGTGTCCCAGATAAATTTATTATTGATAATGATTAGATTTTCATTAGTTCAAATTTCACAGGGTTCTGTGGAGAATATGGAATTATTATGGGGAAATCATCAAACTATTATCCACAAGGAAATGGTCTCGCAAAATCCACAAATAAGACACTCATTCAGATTTTGAAGAAAATTGTAGACAAGAACCAAAGAAATTGGCAATTAAAGTTGACTGATGCGTTGTGGGTGAGAAGAACGACTCCAAAGGACATCACTGGGATGTCCCCATATACATTGGATTATGGAAAGGAAGAAAAAATTCCAATCAGCCTCAAACTCAATGCTTTGACTTCCGCGATTGATACAGAATATGCAGAAGACAATTCACCTATCCAAAGGAGGATTAATCAGTTTTTGAAATTGGAGGAAGAAAGAAGTAAATCCTTGAATCAAACTTCTCAAAGACAACAAAGTATCAAAATATATTTTGATTAGAGCGCAATTGTAAAAAAAAAATAGAAAGGAGAATTGGTGTTACTATAGAACAAAGCTAAGGAGAATTGGTGTTACTATGAAACAAAGCTAAGGAGAAACCATCAATGCATACAAAGTTTGAATCACTCTAGATTGGACCATACATCATCGAAAAGATCCTGGGTTTTAATTCCTATATGCTCCAAGACATGAAGGGTAAAATATTAATGATGCCTATCAACGGGAAACATTTGAAAGGTTTATTCACCTAAATCTTTCTCATTTTCCTTATACATAATTTTATTTTTCAAATTGTATATTCTTACCTTTGACTCCATATCCCAATGGACCAAAGTTCCTGGTCATAAATATTATGGATTCTTGACAACCCACAGGGGGTTATCATCCCACAGTTGGAGCCAGTTGTTGAGATCAATTCCTGATTCCAAAATTTCCCTCCCCTTTTCTATTTTCCCAACTTATTTTTTCCATTTCTTTTCCCTCTTCTATACTTACCTGAATTCCCCTTTTCTTTTCTCCCTTCTCTTTTCCCTTTCTAGTTACTATCCTTGGTCATTTTTCAAAAAGGCAAGTTCATAGGTTGGTGAACTCACAAATATTCACCTCCATCCATACTCCCATATCATGAGTCTGACCAACCATTGTGTTACTATGTACTTAACCATTTTTCCAATGGTGGGTTCATGGGTTCAATCTTTCATATTCCAAGTTTTGTGATATCTAATTTTCACCCAAATATCTATGATCTACATTATGACCGTCAGACTTAACGATCTCCTAAGTATCTCATTTATCCTACATTGAGTCTAACTAACCATAGTACAATACTTAGTCTCTTTTCGATCTTTCACAACCATGGGTTCAGGGGTTCTCGGGTTGGCGGGTTCACAAAATTTCCAAATCTTAATTGCTCTTGTTCATCCCTGCCATCTTCGTGCTTTTCCTAATACACATTTAAGTATGGTTTAATTATAATAAATCACCATTCAAGTTCCTCAAATATCTTCATTAATAAGCGAAGAGATCGAGGAAACTTCTAATTAAATTGCATTAAAGGATGGTTTGTCAAAAATAGTATTATTGTTATCTCTCTCAAACACTCATTTCAAATATTATATGGATTAAAAGAATGCTCTCATCAACTTATGGCCACAAGAGATTGAAAACATTTTTGTGGTGACATTTTGAATATTTTTTGGCATGAGGACCAGAAATTTCAGTGGTCTAGAGCATATTCTTATTATTCACCCCCTTCTGCTTAGAAGGAGGTGATATGGACATCCAGAATTGCTCGTGCATGGTGTGTCCCTGGGGTTTTCGACTGCAAGGAACTAGTTGCATGGTGCATTGAGAAATACATACCGATTCATCGGATTATTCAACTTCAAGACCATTCTCCCATATCTCTTTCACCTCAAGTGTTATGTAATATGTTGAAGCTCCCTGAGCCAACACTTACCTTAAAAGTAGAGGATTGCAGATATTTCCTGAAAAATCATGAAAACATATTGGACCTCTTTCCTGAGTTCTTGGAAAATATTATGGCTATCCCATAAGACATTACTAGGTTGTAGGTCGACACGTTCAAAAAACCCTTTTAGGAAATTTCTTGGTGGTTTACCAAGTTGACAGGACAAGAAAGTACCACTAGCATTTTCCACATGATTCTTTATATCTTATATTTTACAATCAAAGAGCAATCTATATTCGATTCGAGAAAACTGATTTACATTTAAATATCCTCCCAATTGTCACGGTACAAAAAAGGACAAGAAATTATTAATGGCTTCTTATTTGGTGTTCGTGATAGCATATTGTTGTCAATTTCCAAAATTGTCTATCTGTGAGAGGGTGAAATGTGAACTTGATCCAGTTACCTTTTGGTACCAAGCATTGTGGAGAAACAAGGCTTCTTTACATTTTTATGAAGTTTACAATGATTTTGTTTCATTTTTTAAAGGATTATTGTTTGGTAAAGATACCCCCAGAATATCCTACCAGGAAAATAAATTCTTGGATAAAAACGGGGTGTTGGAGTATATGGAAAATCACAATGTTATCATAATTTTTTGTTCTAAGGAAAATCCCTCCTTTCTTCCATCCCATGTATCTGATAAAATGTTTATCACGGAAGTAGCAAGGTAGTATAATTTATGGTTGCACCTCTTACATGAGAAATGGAAAAACCAATCCATACCATTGCCTTGGAAAATTGGAGACTTTATATTCAGGAATATAAATAAAATTGATGAATTTGCGAACCAATTCCATAATGTGAATCTGAAATATGTTGAAAGGATAAAGGGGTTTGACCCTAATGGAATTTTTGTGGAATAAATGTTGGCAGTAGGATTCAAAAATTCATTTATTCGTATTGTTTTGAGTGAAGAAGAAGATAACAACTTAGGCACTCCTTCTCACAATGTTGGTGACTTGGAAACGATACTTAGTACCAATGAGTTTTACAAGCAGAAAGGAAAGGGTCCCAACAAGAAGACTGCCCATTCCCCAACTATTACTCCTAAAACTAAAACATCTCATAGAAATTCTCCAATGGCCCACCCATACAGAAAAGTTACCAATGGTAGTTCAGGTGACGAAGGAGAAAAGTATCCCCCTCCAAGAAAAATTGAGAGCTCGCACAATCTTCATCTGAGAAAAAAAAGAGGAAAAATGTCGTGTGAGAGGAAGAAGACCAACACATAGAGAGTGAAGTCAATAGATTCTCACTTGAAGATATGGAGCTCGAAGCGGATATCGAAAAAAAAATTCCCAACATTGATCATCCCAAAAATACGGCCCATCAGAATTAATCATTCAAAATCATTGAGAATGAGGCCTTCAATGAATAAGAGTCATTTTCTTTTTAGAGCATTGTCTTTGACAACAAATCCAAGAAATTGATTATTGAAAAAGGTGATGTGAAGAATAAAAAGGGGAAATCTCATTCAGAGGTTACCTAACAGATATGCGACCTTCCCAGATTTCTAAAATTCATAGAGAAATCAAGGATGCTTTGGATGACTCCATTGGTGGTCTTGAAGTGGAAAACACGAAATTGAAAGAAAGGATCAAGGAACTAGAAGATGCCTTAATGCCTCTTCCACTTCTTTCCAGTCCTTTGACAATAGTAGTCAAACCCACCACACCCACTACTAAAATGAAAGGATCTTCAAGCTTACTTACATCATCCAGAAGATATGTAGAAAGAAACATTAAGAAAATAATGGCATTGATCACAGAGACATGAGAAATTTCGAAAACATTGCTTCTTTTGGCTCAAGGGTGCATGCCTTCCATGAGTATTTGCAAACTGACCTAAAGAATGAAAAAGGTTTTAACCTTGATGTTGTACTACCCTTTGGAAACAAAGTTTCCAACATGACAGAACTAAGGATAAGAGAGGAGGATCTTCCCTTTCCAAGTTAGATAAAATAGTTGAACGTGTGCTGGAAAGAAAAGATAAAAAACTTGAATGATATTGCTCAAGCATGAAACCAAGCTATATCAAGGAGAGAAGAAATATTCAAAAGGATCATGGAGGTAGACCTAGCCGAAATCACTAACGAAGTACAAGACCCCAAATTAATCCTCAACTTGTTGTTCCCGACAAAACAACAGTTTGATGAATAAGTTGAGATTTTTAAAGGGTTTTCAGTTGAAAATTTCTATGGTATACTCGAATATGATGAGGACGACATAGATAATTGGCTATATGAATACTCCGTGAAAAGTCAAGACATTGAAGAAGCATTTCACGGTATTTCCCTTGATCTATGAGACTTGGAGGGCGAGTTGTTCAACATCAAAATCTTGCATGAGATCAACGTGGCACCAATGAAAAATTATATTGAAGAATGGTTTAAGAAAGCGGTGGAAAAATTGACCACGGAGGGGCAAGAAACAGTTGAGACGGTTCTTGTAACTGTTAATGAAGATAATAAAAGGACACCATCAAGAAAATGAAAACAACGAGAGACCATCATAGTAATTTTATGTTGATCACATCTTTCTTTCTTTATCAGTTCCTTCATCCAGTTACTCCACTTCTTTGAATAGAAAGGTTTAACTAAAGTCCAATAACTTATCTTTTCTTCTTTCCAGGTCTTGTTGTTCTTTTACCACCCATTGTCCTCCCTCTACAATCTTAATTCTTGTGTATATTTTCTTTATGGTCCACAGGATCCCCAATCCTAGTCTTTAAGAAAAACACATTTTAAATTTCAAAGAATGTGTAACAGACTATATATTTTTTAGAAATTTCAAGAGATCTATTTCGGGATCAATTTCGACTGTTCTTTTTAACTCTGAGTTTTGAGTATAAATTATTTGAGATTGGTCTATCATTATATTTATTTGAGTTTCCCAGATGTCCACTCTGTTAAAGTTCTCTTATGCATGCAGATCATCTTCTCTTTATTTTTATGTGATCATAAATCTTTATCTTAAGCTATGATGGATGTGAGGAAACTTTGCTTATTTTCTTTAAATGTGTGACTGTGCTTGGTTCCTAGTCCTTTCTCAAGAACTTTCTTTAAAAAGAAAACAAAACATTTTCCTTTTATTTTTCTTGCAATCTTTATATTTCTTTTATTACCACGATAGACTTCTGCAAAGTCCCACTTTCTGAATATCTAGAATTCCCAACAAAATCTTAAATTAAAGAGTACCACCTCTATAAAAACACGTGGGGATTTACATCCTCATGAGGTTGTCGTTTCGGTCCTAATAGATTCAAGCGTCAACAATAGTGAGCACCAATATCTGGTGTTGTGAAACACATGAATATATATATATATATATATATATGATTGACGATTAATCTACCTGAGGTTAAATTTTCCTTTTGTGAGTCTCAACTCATGGCCTAGAGCCATTTAGGGACACATGGAAGAATGGTATCACGAGAAAAAATACCACACAATTAATCAAAATTACATTTCATCATATCTAACAAGTGTGTTTGGGAAAGCTCGAGTGCAACATGCTACCTAGAGGTATCCATGGATGTGATTTCCAAGTTTCACTTTTGAATGCAAATTTTGCATTGTCTCTCACATAGAAAACCCTAGTTCTAGAAATTATCAAAAAAAGAACCTAAAATCAAGGGACAAGGGTGCCCCTAGTGATACTCCATTGTCATGAGTCCAAATTAATCAATTATTCATCAAGGAAAGACCTAATTTTCTTTTTATCATGAGTTACAACTCATAACACAAAGTCGTTTAGGGAGATAGAACAAAGTAGTCCCATGGGAAAAAAACCACACAACATTAAAATTTTGTGTCATCTCATCTATAAAGTTTGTTATTTCAAGAGACAAGACAAAACATTTCCTAAAGGATTCTAAGACAATGATTTCCAAACTTGACCCCTAAATATAATTTATTAGCATCTCTCACCAGGGAAAACCCTAGTTCTATAAATTGTTAGAAAAAACTTGTGTTCAACCATGAGACTTGTAGGGGAAGGGTTACACTAGCACTAATCCATTGTTATAAGGCCAAAAAAATCGATAATTCATCGATTAAAGGCCCATTTTATTATTATCGTGCATCAAAACTCACAAAAGGGAGATATTTAAGGACACATAGTAGAGTGGTCTCGATGAAAAAAAACAACACTAAGCATTAAGATTGTATGTATTTAACTATGAAAAATGTATTTTGGAAATATAAAGGCCAACACTTTTCCCAAAGGATTCCAAGGCACTAATTCCCAAATTTGGCCGCTTAATGCAATTTTTTCATTGTCTCTCAATACGAAAACCCCTTGTTCTAGAAATTGTTAGAAAAAATGTGTCAAACCATGAGACCCATGAAATAAGATCACCCCTAGCACTACACCATTGTTACAAGTCTAATGGATCTAAGAACCAAAGTATCTTTTATCATGAGTTGCAACTCAAAACCCAAAGCCATTCACAAATGCATGGAAAAGTGAATCCCAAATTAGAATTGCATGTAAACTTTGACAAGTTTGTTTTGAAAAGAAAGAGGCCAACACACATTCCTCATTAAGCAAAAATGGTCATAAAACTATTTCTCTCTTCAAAGCATAATGATTCATAACAATGTTTATGTATAAACGTTGTACTACCTAAACAATCAATATGAACAATGACCATGCATCTTACCTATTAAATGAATTTCAATTTTTTTTATAAGAATTTATGATTTTCTTTCTTATTTATATATTCTTATAACATTGGAAAAAACTAAAAATTGTATACACCATTATATAATGGCACATCATTCTCAAAGTATATATTTGAAAATGGCATATTGTACAAAGTTCAAAATGTAACATATATTACACAATGGCACGTTACTCCGAAAATGGAGTATTACATATGTCATCAACAAAAGTGCATAGATAGGAAAATGACATATTGCATACAAAGGTCAAAATGGAATGTCATACTAAAAGTGTAAAATTGCATATCATGTTCAAAGTACAAAATGATGTGTAGAAAATGTAAATTGGGGGCACTCATTTAGCTTCATCACTCTTGCCACTACAAGAACCATTTGTAAATTTGATCTTCCTCTTCTTTTAAAACAAGGGAGATTGAAAATGCATGTTTCAATGAATGATTGGTGTTCAATTTTAGAGACTAGAAATGAAATAATATTTAGTTATAAATTAACAAATTTACAAATAAAAATTACAATTTGATATAATATAAACTCACTGCATATAAGTAGGTTGGTATTTCTTACAATGTTCTCCTTTTCATATAGATCATTTTTGTGATGTTATGCAGCAAAATTTTAAGACCATCATTTAATGACCAACTTTAAACACCTACATTGAAATACATATTTGTTTCATAACAATTTCTTCAAATATTGATTTCATTGAGAAAATTAAGAGTGATATCGAAAATTGGCCTCCTTGTCTAGGAGTTAGAGCCATTGGTTTAACATACAAATTCCTATAATGAATTACATATTTGTTCAATAGCAATTTCATCAAATGTTGATTTCTCTAAGAAAATCATGGGTGATATCAGAGATATACCTTCTTGGCTAGGATTCAGAGTCATTGGTTGTTAGATAACTAGAGACATTTATTATATCTAACTACTATAGTGGGCCTTATTTAATAATATAGTGGACCTATTCTACCTTACATTGAATGACCTCCACTATTATCACTATGGGCCCTTTGCTCCCCCCCACTACCTCTCTAGCTACCTAACATTTCCCTACCTTAAGGGTTTGATATAATAAAGTGTAGTTTTCTATATTGTTTCATACATCTTGTGTGGTGATTGTATTCAGATATCTTTAGATCTGTTGTGATATTTTGTATTCAGGTATTTGGTACATTAAAATTGGTATCATAGCACTTTCCTTGGCCAAAGAAGGGAAGAATTTTTTGATATTTTTGCAGGATTTTTCTAGGGAAGAAAAAGAGGGAAGCACACTTCAGGTTCAAATCTGAAGCTTTATGAGATGAATTTGGAAAAAATAATTGCGTATTTGAATTCCTCTCGGAAAAATACCCAATTTCAACAAAAACATCAGCTGAAACAGAGTCTGAGAAGTAAAATTATGATCATTTTAAATTCAGCAGGTTTTCAGGGTTTTTCCGTAAAAAGCTGTGATTTTTTGCAGTAACTTATTTTTAAACCCTTGTTCTAGTTTTTGGGTTTTTTTTTTCATAATAGTGACGAGACTGCAAAGTTCATAAATTTTCATAAGGTGCTCATATTTCTACCGGATCAGTTCCATTGGATAAATCATTTTAAGCGTTTTCTTTTGGTATATTATATGTGGTGTTTCCAATGGATATGCACTCTCAACTTAGGGAAATTATACACATTATTGAAGCATTCAAAGCCGATATAAAGACCACATAGATAGTTATCACAATATTCAACAGTCATTCGCTCTCCTTCAAGAGAGATATATTATGGTAGACATCATGAATGAATATCATCAAGAAGTGTATGCTTGGTATGATTTGGAGGATGATTGTGACGATTGGTATATGGATAGTTGTCATTTCTGGGATGACAACCACTTCCATATTTTATTTGATGACTCTAATCCACCTTCAGTAGAGAACATCAATGTGACACATCAGGAGCTAGTTATGATTACCAATGTCCATCCTGCATATTCTACAACAATATTGTTCTTTCCATATTCAACTTTGACCCTTTCCCACTATGTGGATGGATATTCTTATTTGGATCCACATGATAGGTGTCAGTATGGGGAGCATAATTTTCA